>JABUQX010091241.1:0-25000 GCA_015478945.1 Trachelipus rathkii
AGGGATTGTCAAATTACTGTAGCTAAAAATCTACCAATATGGCTTAGGTCAAATATATATATATTAGGGATTGTACGCGATACCAGAAAAAGAGGCCGATACCGATACTCCTATTTTTTAAGGTGCCGATACCGATACCGATACTTTTAATTAATATAATAAATACCCAGTAATAGATAGAACATTTGTGCACTGATAGGCAACTCAAGATTGATTCCTGTAGCAACAAATTACTTAGTCATTTTATATTTCATAATTTGGGTTTGTGCCCAAAGTAATATTTATTTTAATAAAATTAAATAGTACCTTTAAGGAAATAATAATTGCAAATATATATTAATACTTTTTTATGTTTGTGGTTATTTATTAAATTTAATAATTTTCCATTTTCAAGTAAGTAATTAACAAAGTTTAGCTACTAGCCTTTTTTTCATTTTTTTAAAATGATTACAATTTACAAGAAAATTCTTTAACTAGGCTTACAATTTAAAGAATAAAAATAATGAAAGAAAGAGACCCTCCAATAAATAAAAAATAAGTTAAAATAAAAAAAAACGCTATTACTCACATGACATAATAAAATACTCCTTAAGATAGATATTCATTCAATACCTCAAAATTTCAAAAATTTACAAATTGTGAATGAGCAAAACATTAAGCTTTTGCACTAGTATCTGACGAGAGACTGTTCCTTTTTGGGGTGTTTACATTTCTACCTACACTATAAATACGCTCTCTCTCGACTGATGAAGGAGGTGCTGATAATTATTTGCCTGCAAGCACTGATAATAATGAAAACCTTGGCCCATTTTCATGCCACCGCATGAAAGGATTCTCTTCTGTAGGCAGCATCTCATGTTTTCGTAGAGCCTCATCTCCTCTTTCACAGACTGCAAATTTAAATTATCTTTGCTCCTTGATGACTGTCTCTTCAGTTTTTACGATGAGGTTTCCTGGTGTGATTCCTTTGAAGGTGAATGAGATGTCAATGCAATTTCGGCCATGAACTTATCAAAGTCTAACATATCCAAATCCTCATCTTCAGTAGGTTTATTTGCTGAAAAGCCACCATCGTCACTATCAGTGCTGTTCTGTTGCCAGGGGTTGCAGAGGGGAGCTTGGAGAGCAGTGACGCGTGTCATACCCGGTCAAATGCTTTGGATATGTCAAGCGCCACCGCACAAGTCTTCCCGTAGTTCCTAAGGGCGGAAAACCATAAATCTGTTAAATAGGAAAGTATATCGCCAGTAGATCTCGAGCACCGAAAGCCGTACTGGTAATCAGAAAGAAGGGAAAGAGATTCCAGATGATCTAAGAAGAGTTGAGAAGGGTTTCAAAGATCTTAGAAATAATACAAGTGAGAGCTATAGGGCGATAGTTAGAAGGATCAGAGCAGCATCATTTTTTCGGAATATGTTGGACATATGCGCGCTTCCAACACTGAGGGAAAGTGCTAGTATTGAGGCATAGAGAATATAGTTGAACGAGGGGTGGGGTCAGCACGGAAGCACACACCCTCAAAATTCGAAGAGGAATGCCATCCGGGGCCAACCGCTTCCTAACGTTGCATAGATTTCAGGAAGCTGCAGTGCACCGCGACTCAAATGAAATGAACAGGTAAAGGCCATAAGGACACCTGAGAGGAGAAGGAGGAGGAGAGGAAATACCAGAATCGTCCAGGGTTGAATTAAAGAGGAAATAGGAGGCCAAAGAGATGATTGGCCTTTTCAGTTGGAGTATTAACAACAGAATCATCAGAGCGAATAAGAGGAGGAAAGGATGATTTACAGAAGTTGTTAGAGATGTTTTTGGCAAGAGGCCAGAGAGATTTGTCAGTAGGAGAACAAAGGAGGTCAGCGCACTTTCGTTTAATGAAAGTCCGCTTTTGCTCGTTGAAAGAGTATCCCTGCAACGATTTCTAGCTGATGAAAATTAGCGAACGAGAGTGATAGGAGAACGAAATTTTTCCACACCCCGATAAGGCAATTGTCTCTATGCCTGAGGCCCAAGGAACAACGACGATCGAACCTGGATTTTGAAGAGAAAAAAGATTTTATTCCAAGAAGAATGAACGGCTGCTCATCCCATTAACAATTACAGTTCCCATTTATCGAGAATCTGAAAGCGTCTTAAGAGTCAAACAGTCACTTCAAAATTATAGTTAGCGGTAGAAGCAACGCAATGCCCCCAAATCGGCGATGCAAAGTGTGCCAGAAAAACCGCATAGGGCAGGATCGAGATGTTGGAGAGAAAGTATTAAAATTAAGTGAGGTATAAGGTTGTGGTCAGATTACCGATAGGAGCGAAGGTGTGTATTTAATAAGTAGAGAAGGACTAGTGTGGAAACAAGAGGTCAAGTGTGTTTCAAGAATCGCGGTTGGGACTGAACGGAATGTGTGTTAGGTTATTTAATCAGTTGCTCGTTCCAGATCATTGAGAATACTGAATGATTTGGCTTCCTCCCAACTAAATCAGTACGAGAGGAACCCAACAATTCAAGTTTTGTGTACATTGAAATGCCCCTAAATAAGAGGACCTCAGTATTTGATGAGAAGATATAACAGTCTCGTGAGAAAGTAGTTAAGGTAATCAAAAAAGACATGAAAATTTCTGTTCTGTTAGGAGAACAGTAGCAGAAAGCCATAACAAGATTTTTGTAGTAGAAGGAAGAAAGAAAGATTTTTAGGCCACAGAACATCGAAGTTAGGAGATTCGAGAATTCTCGGAGCCTGTGTTATAGGGATGTTTTATTTGCATAAGGCAACATAACTCCACCCTCCAAACGGAAATTATAAAATAAAGTTATAGTTAGATATATTAAACGAGTTGAAGGATGGAATTCTTGGCCATCTGGGTCTCAGACAAGAGCATAAAATTGGTTTAGAGTTAGAGTGGTAGTATTCCATGGATGCAGAGTTTAGAGTGCAGGCCATTGATGTTGGTAAAGCAAAAGAAAGCCACGCCTGTGCAAATCTGCAATCATACACGCACACGCACACGCAATCAAAAAAAAAAAAAAAAAAAAACCCAGACAGAAAAAAATAAAAAAAAAACAAAGGAGAAAAGAGGAAAATTTATTCGTACGCAAAAACCTAAATTTTTAAAACGATAAAACCCTTTTTACATAGAACAAATATCAAAATATGAATAATTCCCAGAAATTTTAAAAACAACACACGTGCAACTCACACGACTGCTCAACGGAAATTGCGTACAAAAATAAAAAAAAATAAATACTATTGATCAACTAAAAAAGTAGATAAATCTGTATAAATTATAATAATGGCTGTCCGAATAGGTAAATTTTAAGCGCATAAAGAACCAAGTTGGAGAAAAGCTAAAAATCTAAGGTAAAAAGGAAATCGAGGAAAAAAAAACTAATTGGTAACTAGCTATCTATATCGAACTAGATTTATTATTGAATCTAACAGTTTCTCATAATTTTTCACCCAAAAAGTAAGAAGTATCGGCTAAGTATCGGCCATTTTAACCGATACCGATACCATAAAAAATGGCCGATACTACCGATACCGATACCGATACCGATACTATCGGTACATCCCTAATATATATATATATATATATATATATATATACTATATATATATATATATATATCTGTCTTTATAATATTATATATATATATTATAATAATATAATATATATATATATATTGATATATATATATATATATTATATATATATATATAAATATATAATATATATATGATAATATAATTATATATATATATATATATATATATATATATAATAGTATAATATATATATATATACTATTATATATATAGTATATATATTGTAACATTCTACAAATCCGGTGTCTTATTCTGTTTCAGTGTTGATTCTAGGATCCTATTAACTGTATGTGAGAAAATATAAAATACAACATTGAAGCTGATTTTTTTACTGTTTCTATCAAATAGCACAATTGTCTTTCTCCAGAAAAGTTTAGAAGTGGATAATTTAAGTTTCTTCTTTAATGGTAGGAAAAGGTTTATATATCTTGGTTTCATTAGTTTAGTTAGTACTGGTAAAATTATTAGCCTTGATTTTATCATCTTTTATGAATTGTATGTCTGTCCCTTCTACTTTTCACGACAAATCTCATCACCGAAACTAGAAAAGGACATAGGTGTTCTTCAACCTCTGTAGAATCAGAGGTAACTTCTTACTTTATTTTCGTAAATTTTTTAATAAAGTAATCTCAATTTATATATTCATTAGTTAAATATTTAAGACGTATAAAATAGAACTGATGTACTATAATTACTCCACAGGTACTAGGTCTGGGAGTGATTTCAAGTGGATTAAATAAACAGTGAGACAGAAAAAGACTAAAAAGTTCAAATTATTGTTAGTTATGTCACATTCAACCGTTGATAAAAGACAACCAAAACATTGAAATAATGAAGGTGATATGTGAATGAATTAGTTAATGTATAAATAATAAACAAGTGGTACATAAGAGTGCTAAAATTAAATTTAAATAAATAAAATTTATTCGAAACTCTGTAAAAGGAATTTACATTAGTTATTGAATACTTATATATTGTATTCAGTGTGTTATAGACCTAGTCTAATCATTAAAAACAAACCTGTTGATACTATAGTTTTTTTTTATTATTATTAAAGAAACAATATTTATTTTTTTTGAATGACTGAGAAACATTTCTTTGGGTGGAGCATGCTCAATGAATGGTATTTTTAGATTAGGTAATTTTAAGGAAAAGTAAAATTTGAAGTCTGCATATAAAGAGCAAATAAACAATATAACAAACAATTGTCAGGAATACCTGATTTCAACAAAAATCATAAAGTAAATTTTTTTTATCTTCTTTAAAAATAAAATTCTATCCTTTATTTATAAGTAGTTTATTTTAAGTAAAACTACATTAATTTTCTGAGAAAACAAAGATTTTGTAATTTTCTATTTTTGTACTGGTGTCTGTCAAAGTTTTATTTATTTTGGTATTAAACTACAAAATAGTTCATAGCCTATTCCTCCCTAATTCCCTGAGTTTATAATATTACAAGTGTGTGAGCCTTGATGCCGTTTATACTAAAGGTCATATATAAAAAACCTGATCAGAGGTAAACCACTATTTTCATGTTATTTATTTACATTGATTTTTTTTATTTCTTTTCTTTAATTCTAATTCCATTTATTTTATATTCTTTTGAGTGCATTGGCCCATTATCCTCAACTTTCCAACAATAATCCAACAAAAGTAACACAAAAAGAGGAAGGAAGAAGTGGTGGCAGTGTATCAAGGGGTCTGAGTATCTCACTGGTTTTATTGAAGAACCCTGGCCTCAAGGGTCCCAATTTCTCTATTTCTAAGGATAGTGCTAGTGAGTTCCTACTTTTCTTTAAATTATTGCTTTTCATTATTTATATGATTTTAGAGTTTTCTTTCTATTTTTACTTTATTATATACAAATTTAACATTATTATTATAATTTTAATTTTTATTATAATATATATATATATATATAATATATATATATATATATATATATATATATATATATAATATATATATAATTATATATATTATATTTATATATATAATATATATATATATATATATATATATATATATATATAAAATACCCAAACCATCCACATGCATTAATAACTAAGTTATGGTTACACATGCAATCTAAAATTAAATAACTACTATAACTAAAACCCGCCAATTTGCTTCCGTCTAATATATTATAAGATACCCAACCCATCCATATACCCATCCAATCTTTTCTTAAATGTTGTAATCGAGTCACACTCAATCAAACCTCGCTGTGGCAAGCATTCCAAAAATTTTTTTAACAAACCTTTTCCTTAATTTTTAAAAAACTGAATGCATGCTTTCTTCTTATTTTCTTATTATGCCCCCTGGTCACCTGTCCATAGCTCTACTATGAAAAATTTGTTATGGTCTCCGTATTATCACTAGATGTAAATATTTTTGTAGACTTGTATGCATGTCCCTCTAGAAATCGTCTTTGCTACGAAAACATTCCTAACTCCTTCAGCTTTTCCTCATAGAGCTTCTTACGCCTCAAACCCAGAAATCATGCCTTGTTGCTCTACGTTGCCAACTCTCTCTAGCATAATCTAAGTCTTTTCCTTAATAAGGGCCAAAACTGTGCACAATACTCTATTACTGGCCTAACATAGCTATTATACCGTTTACTTATTACTTCCTTGCTCGTTGTAAACAACATTGCATTTATTATGCCAGCATCTTATTAGCTTTATTTCATAGCTTCAAACACTAATTACTACTTAAAATTACTTGCTTATAATCACACTAAATCTTTTTCTTGTCTACAGACTCAAGCCAATCCATTCATATCGTAGTTAAAAATTTTTATCTTGAGTACCTAGGGGTAGACCTTTACACTTTTTACTTTAAATTCATTTGCGCAGCTTAATCTACGCCACAGCCAAGAAGTTTATCAAGATGATTTTTGAATTCTTTAGCATCGCTTCACTAATATTCCTAACTGAGGTGGCCACTTAAGTATCATCTGCAAACTTAGAACCCTTGCATTTAAGTCCCTGGTCTAAATCAATTATATATATGAGGAACAATAGTGGCCCTAGCACTGAACCCTGTGGGACACCACTCTCCACTATTTCCCATGATGATTTATTGCAATTTAGTTGTACACACTGTTTTCTATTTCGCAACCACTCTTTTATCAAACCATGTACCATTCCACTAATACCAGACATGCCAATAACTTCTTCATCAGCAGCCTTATGTGGGGAACCTTGTCAAAGGCTTTACTAAGTCTAAATATACAATATCAACTGGACCTCCTCGGTCAATGCAGTCAGTAATATATTCCACAAATTTTCTAAAAGGGTTGTCTGCCTTTAGCTATCCTTTCTGTAGCAGTGCTAGGAGTCCTAGAATACCTTGTTACCTTCTAAATTTTCTCTATATGAACTTTCAGTAACTTTTCCAGAACCTTTACAACCAGAGATGTTAAGCTAACTGGCGTATAATTTCCCAAATCTTCTTACTACCTTTCTTATAAATAGGCATACAACATATGCTGTTTTCAAGCATCTGGTACCTCACCAAATTTATAGATTCGCTTAAAAATCAATTCAGTTTGCCTTGCAATGCTGATACACCCTCTTTAGAATTCTAAACCATATAACCCATCTAAGGCCCTGCAGCCTTACCTTGGATCAATTTGGTCTAATAATCGTTTAATATCTTTTACGTCAAATTTCAAATTCTGTAAGTCTATTCGTTACATGCATACAAGAACTATTAAGTCTCCACTATTATCTAATCTTTCATCTGTAAACACTGAAGCAAAATAAGCATTGGAAATGTTGACCAACTCCTTTATCTGAACTCACTTAAATTTTCATCAAATTTAATTGGACCAATTGTCCTATTCTTACTTTAAAATATTATAAAAGCTAAAAACTACTTCCAGGTTCTTATTATCATTCCTTGCCTAAAATTAATTTTCTGCCTGCTCTCTTTGCTTTCTTTATTGACTGGATAAGTTCATTTCTATTTTCCTATAATTTTCTGAATTATCCTCCCCATTGCTACCCTTGAATATTTTAAAACATCTTCGCTTTTTGTTGATTTTCTCTCATATCTCTCTATTCCACCAAACAGGTTTTCCTCTCGCCACCCAATGGGTTTTATTTTTAAAACATACTGACTGATATTCATTAAATTTGCTTAAAATGTTCCCACATGGTAAAACAGTTTTTTGGTCTTTAAACTCTTATCCCAGTCAGTTATACTAAGCATGTCTCGTAATTTGGTAAAATCACCATTTCGGAAATCTAAGATCCTTTTCTTATTAACTTGCAATTTGGGCCCAAATATCACATTCATATTAAATCTAATTATATTATGGTCACTAATTCCTAAATTCTCCTCAACTCTAACCTCATCCACCATACTTTCATCGTTAGTTAATATTAAGTTTAATAGTGCAATCGTGTCTTGTGGGTTAATGGACCATCTGGTTCCAAAAAGTTACTAGTATACAATTTATAAATACAAAACTACTATGGTCTTTATTAGACAAGAAAGAATCCCATAGAATGCCAGGAAAATTTAAAATCACTCATTATGACTATACCTTTTCTTTATTGTGGCAATGCTGTCTCTATTTCTTTCACAATTTCAGCATCTAATTCTTGACTCTGGCCAGGAGGTCTATAAATGCCCCCTATTCTACATGATTTTTATTGAACTAGGGAATATCTACCCACACCGATTCAATATGATTAGTTTTAAAGTCCAGTCATTAATACAGATTGGAATATTGCTTTTAATAATAAAGCAGCGCACACCGCCCACCCTTCTTTTCGGCTCTACGCTGGTTATAAATAAGTGAATTTCCATCTATTTCATATTCCCTGAAAGGAGTCTCATATAATTTCTTCATATAACCCCATGCTCAGTTATGCCAAATAATGTCAAGATTCTCATTTATGGTATAACTCAATCAGCTCATCTTTTTTTTATTTCTAAGGCTATGAGCAATTTGTGTAAAAGCATTTGATATCAAATGCTGCTATTTTTATTGCTATCCTTTCTTTATTTGAGCCTGTAACAACACTAGTTTTATTTATATCAACACTATTACCGTTACCATTGCTATTATTCGTATCCAGATTTAGCATCACCCCCAACTTTACCTAGTTTTTTGCTAAACAGTCTTCGCAAACTGGTGCCTGGAAGCCGCACTCCTTTACGAACTCAAAGTGAAACTCCAATCTGGCTGCAAAAGATCCTTTATCCAGAAAATTCTGCTCCACAAATCCAAAAACCTAATATTTTCTGAAACACATAATTTCCTAACCCTCATTTACACCTAAAGCCCTACTCCCGCATTCCTGACCTGCACCTAACCTAGGTAAAAATCCCGGAAATCATGCACCTTCTTCCAATAGCTTTCATCTTCTGAATCAACTTCCTATAATCTGCTATTAATTCTTCAATGACGCTTCTATGTCCTATTTCATTGTACCCCAACATGCACAATCACATCTGAATCAACATTTGTTGAATCAATCTCTCTATCTATGCCTATCCCACAGATATCACTCACTCACTCTGGCACCTGGATACCATACTCTCAATCGTTTCTTTTTATTCTTTTTGAAAAGTCCTATCTAAGTATCGTATCATAAAGTCTCCAATTAGCAATGTATCAGTCCTTCTCTTTAGAAAACTCAACATAGCATTGGTCACTCTCTGATCCTCCCCAATCTGGAAAGACAGTCGAAACCTATTACTGGGCAGGTCACCGCCTGATTGACTTCGAGATCCTTATCTTTTAAACTATATTTCTAATTCCTACAACTCTATATTCCCATCTGCAGACATATTTTCAACTACCTTATCCCTTTCCCTCTCATCTCCCTTCCTTGGTGAATCAATATTCCTATCTGCCCCTATATCCCTCTCCCTCTTCGCCTCGACATCCCTACTAACTTTTTTCCTAACACTTCCCTTCTTTGCTCAACTCAAATACTTCTTCTTTCAATTCATTCAAATTTTCACTCAGTCTTGCAATCTCCTTCCTTAGAAACACATTCTTTGCATTCACAACACAAGCAGGGCAGCTATTCACATATTCACCTCTCCCAGTCCCACAGTTATCACACAGAGCATACATACTTTAAATTATTATCAACTTTACTAACTTGTACCTATTATTTTACCAACTACAGTTTAAATATCGCTAAAGCCTAAAAAGAAATAAACTAATATCTTTAAAACAAGTTAAAAATTTAAACAAGCTTAAATCTAGCTTAGCCTAGGTCAGGGATATATAAAAATTATAAGGTAGGTGAGTGTTTAGTGGCCACTGAGTGAGGGTGTGTTTATTTTTGCTCTTCCATTTTACTATTATAATCTGTGTAATTGTAAGTGAATTTAGCTAACAAATTAGTGTTGTCTATCTAACTGTGGATTTTAGAAATTTGTGTACTTATTTTTGATTATTTCTGTTTATTAACTTAATTTAAGTTGAGTATTGGACTCTGGTGTTTGATAGGTTAGCCTAGGCTAGAGTAAATAAGAGATTCCTGTAGCTATACTGTGTGTTTGCAGGTTTATTTGAATTATTAATAGTTTTTTCTGTATTTAACTACAGTCTTTAACAATAGTTATATTAATTTCGTGATAAAATTAAAAGTTTACCAGAGCGCATAAACCTAATGTTAGGCGCTACTTATAATTTTTTTTTATATACGCCCTTAGGCCTAGGCGCGAGGCTATTCTATATTTCCAAAATTCTTGTTTTAAAATATTAATTTCTTTCTAGGCTTTAAAAAGTGATATTTAGTAAACTGTTAAGTTGGTAAAAATAATTGGTACAGCCAGACCTATTTTAAGGCCTATCTTAATAATTTTTATATATCCCTGGCCCTAGCCTAAGCTAGATATACAGCTTGTAAAAAAATTTACTTTGTTTTAAAGATATAGTTTATTTTCTTTTAGGCTTTGCGATATCTAAACTGTGGTTGGTAAATTGTAGGTACAAGGTAGTAAAGTTGATAATAATTTAAAGTATGTATGCTCTGTGTGATAACTGTGGGACTGTGAGAGATGAATATGTGAATACTGCTGCTTAGTGTTGTGAATGCTAGATGGAATGTGTTTCTAGGAAGGAGATTGCAAAGACTGAGTGAAATATGAATGAATTGAAAAAAGTTGTATTTGAGTTGAGAAAGAAGGGAAGTGTCAAGAAAAAAATTAGTAGTAGGGATGTGGAGGTGAGGAGGAAGTGGTATATAGGGGTAGAAAGGAATAGTGATTCACCTAGGCAGGAAGATGAGGGGGAAAAGGATAAAGTAGTTGAAAATAGGTCTGCAGATGAATATAAAGTTGTAGGAATTAGAAATAATATAATAAGATGAGGATCTCGAAAGTCAATCACCTGTGACTCTGCAAGTAAAGGTTTCGACTGTCTTCCCAGATGGGGAGGCATGCAGAGAGTGCCAATGGTAAATGTTGAGTTTTCCTAAAAGGAGGAAAAAAAAAAAAAAGGAAACTTGGGAATACATTGCTAATTGGAGACTCTATGATACGATACCTAGATAGGACTTTTTATAAGTAAAAAATAAAAAAGAAAAAGATTGAGAAAAAAAGTTATGCCAGGTGCCAGAGTGAGTGAAATCGTGGATAGGATAGATAGAGAGATTGATTCTACAATGTTGATTCAGATGTGATTTTGGTATGTGGGTACAAATGATATAGAATAGAAGGTCAGAAGAATTAATAACAGGTTATAGGAGATTGATTCAGAGGATGAAAGCTAGTGGAAGAAGGTGCAATGATTTCTGGGATTTTACCTGGGTTAGGTGCAGGTCAGGAATGGGGAAGTAGGGCTTTAGGTCTATAAGAAAGGAATTAGGAATTTAAATGTTTTTCAGAAAATATTAGGTTTTTTGGATTTGTTGGAGAGAATTTCTGGATAAAGATCTTTTTGCAGGCAGATGGAGTTCAACTTGATTAGTCGTAAAGGAGTTTGGGCTTTTCAGCAACCAAGTTTGGAGACTTGTTTGCAAAAAACTAGGTAAAGTTGGGGGTGATGGGCTAACTAATCTGGACTGTTATAAATAGATAGCTTAAATGGTAACGGTAATATGGTGATATAAATAAAACAAGTGTTGTCCCAGGCTCAAATAAGGATGATAGCAATAAAAATAGCAGCATTTCGAAAATAAAATGCTTTTACACAAATGCTCATAGCCTTAGACATAAAAAAGATGAGCTGATTAGTTTATAGCATAAAGAAGTACCTAGACATTATTTGCATAACTGAGGCATGGGTAAATGAAGAATTATATGGAGACTCCTTTCAGGAATAATGAAATAGATGGATATTCACTTTATTTATACCAGCGAAGAGGAAAGAAGGGTGGGGGTGTGGCGCTTTATATTAAAAGCAATATTCAATCTGTATTAATGACTGACTTTAAAACTAATCAAGATATTGAATCAGTATGGGTAGATATGCCTTATGTTAATAAATCATATGAAAGAATAGGGGCATTTTATAGCCCTCCTGGCCAGAGTCAAGAATTAGACTTAGAATTTGGTGAAAGAAATCGAGACGAGCATGCCACTGTAAAGTAAAAGGTATAATCATAATGGGTGATTTAATTTTCTTGGCATTCAATGGGAATCCTTGTACTAATACGGACTTTAGTAAGTTCAAGTATTTATAAATAGAGTACTAGATAACTTTTTGAACCAGATGGTCCATGAACCCACAAGACACGGTGCACTATTAGCTTAATATTAACTAACGATGAAAGTATGATTGGATGAATTAGAGTTTAGGAGAATTTAGGACTTAGTGACCCATATATATTAGATTTAATATGAAATGTTGAATATTGGGCCCAATTGGGCAAGTTAATAAGGAAAAGGATCTTAAATTTCCGAAATGGCAATTTACCAAATTACAAGACATGCTTAGTATAACTGACTGGGATAAGAGTTTAAAGACAAACTGGTTTTTTTATCAATGTGGGAAGCATTTTTAAGCAAATTTTAAATGAATATTCAGTGCAGTAAAATGTTTTAAAGATATAACCCATTAGGGTGGGCGAAGAAGAAAACCTGTTTGGTGGAATAAATAAGAGAGAAAATTAATGAAAAGCGTAGATGTTTTAAATTATTCAAGGGTAGTAATAGGGAAGATGATTTGAGAAAATTATAGGAAAAATAGAAATGAACTTAACCATTCAATAAGAAAGGCAAAGAGAGAGGCAGAAATTAATTTAGCAAGGAATAGTAATAAGGACCTGAAGAAGAAGTTTTTTAGCTATTATAAATTTAAAAGTAAAGAATAGGAAAAATTGGTCCAATTAAAATTGATGAAAATTTAGTAAGTTCAGATAAGGAGTTGGTCACATTTCAATGCTTATTTTGCTCAGTGTTTACGAGGAGGAGATTAGATAATAGTTTGGAGATTAATAGTTTCCTTGTAAATGCATGTAACAATAGACTTACAGAATTTGAAATTTAGGTAAAAGAAATTAAAACGTTTATTAAGACGCATATTGATCCAGGTAAAGCTGAAGGGCCTCTGATGGAATATATGGTAGAATTCTGAAAGAGGGTAGTATCAGCATTGCAAAGGCACTGTAATTGATTTTTAAAGCGAATCTATAACATTTGGTGAGGTACCGGATGCCTGGAAAACGGCATATGCTGTGCCTCTTTAAAAGAAAGGTAGTAAGGAAAATTTGGGAAATTATAGGCCAAGTTAGCTTAACATCTCTGTTGTAAAGTTTCTGGAAAAGTTACTGAAAGTTCATATAGAGAAATATTTAAAAGATAACAAGGGATTGTATGACTCCCAGCACGTTTTCAGAAAGGGTAGGTAATGTCAAGACCAAACCTTTTAGAATTTTGGAATACAATTACTGACTGCATTGACCAATAGGAGATCCAGTTGATATTGTAATATTTAGACTTTAGTAAAGCTTTTGATAAGGTTCCCACATAAGGCTGATGAAAAGGTTATTGCAATGTGGTGTAGGTGAGTGTTACATGGTTGGATTAAAGAGTAGTGTTTGCGAAATAGAAAACAGTGTGTACAACTTAATGGGAAAAAATCATCATGGGAAATAGTGAAGAGTGGTGTCCACAGGGTTCAGTGCTGGGTCCATTTATTTCTTTATAATATAAATGATTTAGACCAAGGGCTTAAATGCAAGGTTCTAAGTTTGCAGTGATACTAAAGTGGCCACCTCAGTTTGGATAGTAAAGGATGCATAAAGATTCAAAATGATCTTGATTAAACTTCTTGGGTGGGCAGATAAGTGGCAAAATGAAATTTTAATAGTAAAAAGTGTAAAGGTTCTTCACCTAGGTTACTCCAATAAAAGTTTTAACCACGATATGAATGGGGATTGGCTTGAGTCTGTGGACCAAGAAAAAGATGTTGGTGTGATTATAAGCAGCAATTTGAAAGTAGCTTAATCAGTGTTTTGGAAGCTAGGAATAAAGCTAATAAGATGCTGGGCATAAAAAATCGCAATGTTTGTTTACAAGAGCAGGGAAGTAATAAGTAAACTGTTATAATAGCATGTTAGGGCAGTAATAGAGTATTGTGCAAAAGTTTGGGCCCTTCAATTTAAAGAAAGACTTAGAATGATCCTAGAGAGAGTGCAACATAGAGCACAAGGAGATTTCTGGGTGTGAGGGTAAGAGCTATGAGGAGAGGCTGAATGAATAGTAAGGAATGTTTTCTGTAGAAAAGAGATTTCTCAGAGGGGACATGATACAAAGTCTACAACAAAATAATTTACATCTATTGATAATACGGAGACCAATAAATTTTCATAGTAAGAGCATGGACAGGTGACCAGGGGGCAAAATAAGAAAATTAAGAAGAAAGCATGCAATCTTGATATAAGAAAGCATGCATTCATAATAGGGTTGTTAAATTTTGGAATGTCTGCCAGAGGAGGTTGTTTAGTGTGACTCGATTGCAAATTTAAGAAAGGGGTTAGATTCGTTTATGGAAGGGTTGGGTATCATATAATATATTGAAGAAGCCAAATTGGCGGTTTTTAGTTATAGTAGTTTTTAATGTTAGATGGCATGTGTGACCATAACTTATTTAATGTAGCCATATGGACATTTCCGTACTTAAATATATATATATATATAAATAAATATATAAATATATATATATATAATATATATATATATATATATATATATATTTTACATTTATATACATATTTTATTTATTATATATATATATATATATAATATATATATATATATATATATATATATATAATTAATATATTAGGGATGGTGCCAGAATATTCGAAAAGCATCGTATTCGGCCTATTCGGCCAAAATACCGAATATTCGGTATTCGGCTTTTTGCCGAACTATTCGGGCCGAATATTGAACTTTATAAACAATAAATTACGTCAACAAAAGGGAAAGTTATTTCAATTTAAAATTGAAATTTTAGAAACTTATTTTCCAAAAAAATAAAAATATAGCCAAATTTTGTAGCCAATATGGCAAAAATCTTTGTCATTTGTCAGATCCTATAAGGCCTTTGACATTTTTCAATATTCTAAAAAAAATAGAATTCAATTTAGTGATACGGATAATGGACGCAAACATGGTAGGCTGGGTATAAGGGAAGAGTGGCTTGCTAATCATTTCAATGTTTTATTCACAATGTTCAAAACTATGCATTCACGATCAATATTATGTCCAGATAGTCTGTTAAAGATATTTTTAATTTACTTGCAGAAGCATATTTATCCACTCATTTTCACCATTCAGCAACGGCATGTGCAAAGTATAAACTTTACAGATGCAGCTGTATGTCAAACAGCATAATTAATTCAAGACGTTTCTAAACGCTGGAACAGAACTTATGATATGCTTAAAAGATTGTTTGAACAAAAAAGTTCCCCTATCCATATACGCTGCTGAATGCGATCAGAAAATGTTGACATGATTTTCAGTGCAAAATTATTCCATTTACTTGAGTCATTTGACAACATCACTAAAAACAAGCATTAAACGTGAGAAGTAACAGTCGCCCAAGTGATCCCTTATATTTTAGTAATAAATTATTTTTAAATAAGGCAATTAAAAGCAAAAGCTTCAGTGGAATAATTACACTCGTTGAAGAGCTTAAGAAATCAGTAGAAAAAAGACTTTTTAAGTTTCTATGTGATAAATCTTTGTGTGTAGCTACTTTCTTAGATCTGCGATTCAAGCTAATTTTTCAACATGAATCAGATGAATCAGTAAAAAATATGGTTGTTGAGGCATGGAAAGAAATGCATGAAAATTTAGCTCCTAACTCTTCTGCTGACGATGATTCCCGTAGTGGGGAAAGTGAAGCTGAAGGTTTCCATTTTCACTTCTTTAATGGATTTGTTTTAAAGAAATTGTGGTATCAAAATTGTCATACAGAAAAGAAAGTGAGAGTGGAAAAAGAAAGTCCCATTCTTCTGATGATGTGATTATTGGACATAAAAGTAAAAGGCTACATACGGAATTACATCAAGAAATAAACAAATATATAAGTTTGCCTGCTTTGACCAGTGAAGACAAGATATTCCTTCAATTGGTGGAAAAAACACTGGAAATAGTTTTATGAATTTGAAAAACTAGCAATAAAATACCTTTCCTCCTCACATTAATAAAAAAGAACTGAAAAAATATTTAGAAGGCAGGAGAAATAATTATGAAGCCACAAGAAATAGGTTATCCCTGAAAATGGGAAACTGCTAGGGTTCTGTCATTTTAAACTTAGAGCTTATTCAAATGAAGTTTAGTTTAGTATCTTTAACTACGAAACTTTTCAATTTTCATTTAATTATTTTTAATATATGAATGGTTGCTATAGGTAAGAAAATAGTTATTTACATTTTTGTTTATTAACTTTGTATATAAACACTGGTAAACATGAAAATTCTTGGAACGGGGTTTCGCAGTTGATTATTGATGTGCTTTTTCCAAAAAAAAAAAATGTTTTTAATCGTTTTTGCATACACATAGCTTTTGTGAGATAGTGTTGTAACAACAGATTTTTAAAATTTTAAAATGATTTTTATACCATTTTTTCAAGAGGGTCTATCAAAATTATTGGGATATATATATAATATATAAATATTATAATATATATATAGTAATATATATATATAATATATTATATATATATATATAATATATAATACTATATATATAAATAATAATATATTATATATATATATATATATATATATATTTTGGATATATGAAAGGGAAGAAGAAAACAACTCGCATGATATGAACATGTCTTTTGATGATATATGTTAACCATAAAATACAAATATTGAATAAAGAGTAATATGGGACAACAAAGAATGTAATGTAATAAAAGGAATGGGTTTAGTTAATGTTAACATACCTACGATGGAGTAACTTTCTCTTCGTAGACGATCTAATGTGCATAGCGTCTGGAATATCCCTCATCAAGCTCCAACAATAGTCGGCCATCATATTGATATCCCACTTGCCCTGGTAAACGTCCTTCCATGAGCTTTAGATCTTGATGGGAGGGTTCGCCCTGCTCATAACTAACATCGCCTAGGTTATCCGGAAATTTTCTTAGGTGAGAATGTAAGTAGTGGAAACTTAATACTCATTCTACATCCATGAGAAAGATAAAAACTGTTCAGCAGTTCCTGTACAATGTTAGTGGTTCTCGGCTTTCAGCTGTTCCCCAGAAAATTCTTGTGCTACATCTGAAAAAAGCATTCCACGATCTTGCCTCTAACACAGTCATTGTTTGTAGCAAAGGCAGCATCACGGAGGACTGTCCGTATTTGTGGCCATCAAATATCCCAGCTTTTTTTCTTCTCGTCACTCAGACCAGGAAACGTTGAGTATATATAGCGGAAGCATTTACCATCATGGTCCAGGGCCTTCACAAATTATTTCATCAAACCAAGTTTTAATGTGTAGGGGGAGGTAAGATGATGTTTTCTTTCTGTGCACAAGTGGTTCACGTACGAATGTTCCTATCACCTGGCCATCAAGGTTTCCCTAAGGTGGCCATTCTATACTTTGTTCAGTGATCCTTTTGCCGCCCGCTGTCCAAATAGCACAGGTAAGCAGTGGATAATTTGGTGAACCTGCTTGGCTGACCGAGCAAGAATGTTTAGCGCATTTTGAGGTCAACGCATATTTACCATCCATGTACCTGATATTGTAGCCTCTCCAAACTGTCTTGATTTTTGCATACTCCTCTCTCATCCGTACTGAGTACCCTACTGGAACCGAAGCATACCTGTTGCCGTTGTGTAACAACACACAGTACTTTAAACTGCTCTTGAAAGTGTCAATAAACAGTCGCCACTCACCTGCATCGTATGCTGAGAGTCCCATAGCGAGTAGTAGGCCTGCAATTTCACTGCAATACACAAGGTTACCATCTGACTGGAAGAGCCTCCTCAGCTCTGCTTCTCTGTTACGATAAAATGTTACTCTTGTGCCATGGTCCAATAGTCATTTTTCATGCAACCTCAAAGCCAACAGCTCAGGACAACTTCGGCAAATACAACTCTCATACAAGATCGTTCAGTTCACCCTGGGTGAACAATGAAGAACCATCCGACTGTATTTTCAGAGTGGATGATAGACATCATCCAGGTCATTGGCATCCATACATGTAGACGTACTAAAGTTACCACATGCTTCCCGAATATCGACCGCAGTAAACTTTCTGCTACTGTAGATATATGGGGAAGGTAACGTCCATACAGCCTACGCAGTGCGCACATAAATTTTGTCATTCCTAGGGAATATGCAAAAATAGGGATCCATGATTGCACGAAAACGGGATGTGATACAGCAAATCCGAGAATATATATGGAATCAGCACCTCCGAATTCCTATATATCTGCTACAAAAGTCCATCCAAGAAAAATTTCACCTTTTTTTGTTGACCAGTGTAAGTTTTCTTTATTTTTCCCTAAATGGATGACCGAACTTTGAAATAACATCGTCGAATAGCGAAGTGGATTATTCGGCGAATTTTCGGTATTACGGCCGAATACTTTTAGCCCGAATATCGGTATTCGCTTTTTCAGCTATTCGGCACAATCCCTAATATAATATATATATATATATATATATATATATATAATATATATTATATATATATATATATATATATATATATAACTATAAATATAATATATATATATATATATATATATATATATATATATATATATATATATATATATATATATATATATATATATATATATATATATATATATATATATATATATATATAATATATATATATATATATATATATATATATATATATATATATATATATATTTTATATATATATATTATATATATATATATATATATATATATATATATATATATATATATATATATATATATATATATATATATGATTATTTTTTGACTAAGCTAAATTGGTAGATTTTTAGTTACAGTAATTTGACAATCCCTAGGGTGCTTTGTGGATTTGCATGAACATGTTTGGTTGGTGGGTTGACTGGGACAGTCTCGATAGGCCCATGTGGCTTCTTACTGTCTCTATATTCTTAATGTCTAACAGTAGTCTAGCTTGTACCAATTATTTTACCAATTTTGTTATAAACTTGTGTTGGGTTAGGGTTCGGAGGTTGTTTAGTTTCCGTTTGGTTGATGAAGTGATTTGGTCCATGTGGGGGGAGAACGTCATGTGTGTGTCATAGGTAAGTCCTAATATTTTTGGGGTTTTGTTTAGGGGGAAGGGATTGTTGTTCAAGAAAACTATTGGGTGAATTGAGGATTGGTGGCGGTCGGTAGTTAGGAGGGTAATGGAGGATTTGAGGGGGGAGGCGGTCATTCTGTTGGATAGTAACCATGTTTCTAATTGTTGTAAGTATTCTTGGGTGTGCAGAGTGGCTGTATTTAGTCTGGATGTTGGGGAATGAGGCTAATATCGTCTGAGTATGTGATTAGTTTGGTGGAATGGTGGGTAGGGGTGGGCAGGTCTGCTGTGAAAAGATTGAAGAGGAATGGGGAGAGAATGGCAAACTGTGGGACCCGTTTTGTAATTTAATAGAGTGGGAGAGATTGTTTTTGTGGAGAACTTTGGCAAAATGGTTAGTGAGAAAATTAGAAAGCCATTTTTTATAATTGTTTTCGAGGGGGAATTGCAGGATGTTTTGAATATGAAGGAATTTGGGGACAGTATCAAAGGCTTTATTGATGTTGATTGCTGTGAGAATGGATCTATGGGATGGGGATTGGTTTTGAAGCCATTGATGATGTGTTTGGGTAAGGGAGCGGTAAGGGCTGTAGTTGATGGAACGGTTGCTTTTAAAGCCGTAGTTCGGAAATTTGGGAGGGTGATGAGAGGGGAGATTTTGTTTAATATTAGTTTTTCCAGCAGTTTACTGATGGAGGAGAGGATAGAAATTGGGGTCTTTTTTAGGTGAGTTTTGGGAGTATGAATGCTTGTTTCCAGATTGAGGGTATATAATTGAGTTGCCAGGATTTGTTGAAGATTTCTGTGATACGGAGGAGTGCTTTTTCACCGAGGTGTTTTAGATGTAAGTAGGAGATTGAGTCTGGTCCTGTAGCTTTGGAATTTTTAAGGGTTTTGATAGTTTCTGATATCCTTTCGATTGTAGAAGGGGTCTGAGGGAAGTTTTCTGATTTGTTTTTTTATTTTCCTGTTATTGGGGTGGGTTGGTTTGCGAGAGATATTGGCATAATGTTTTGCTAGGCGGTCTGATTGTTGTTTTGGAGATGGGAAGGAGTTATCAGGTAAGTAGTGGAATTCGTGGGAAGGGGGGTTGTTTCGAGAATTTAGTTTTTTAAATTTTAAAAGTTAGCTGATTTAGTAATTAACTTATTTAATTGGATTATGGAGGTGTGTAGGGATGTTGTTGTCAATGGCTTTGGGTGTGGGATTAATAGTGTTTCGATTTGGTGTGTTTGATTGTTGGCCTGTTTGTTTTTTTGTTGTTGGTGTTTGTGGTTTTTTTTTTTTTTTTGGGGGGGGGGGGGGGGTTTGATGGGAGGGGGTTAGAGTTATAAGGATGGGGAGGTGGTCTGAGTGTAGGTCGGTAGTGGTGTCCCAGGTTAGTCGGTGATATAAGGAGGGAGAACAGAATGTGACATCAGGGGAAGTGGGGGATTGGTTTGCTTGGGGAGGGATTCGGGTGGGGAGCGTTTGGAATTGAGATATTAAGGGTTTTCCATCTCGTTAAGGATATGGCACCGCGGGGGTCGGCAGGGGGTAGTCTTTATTAACCAGCGGTGGGGTTAGCGTTGAAATCGTGCCTCCG
This sequence comes from Trachelipus rathkii, assembly GCA_015478945.1. NCBI lineage: Eukaryota > Metazoa > Arthropoda > Malacostraca > Isopoda > Trachelipodidae > Trachelipus > Trachelipus rathkii. The sequence goes on from JABUQX010091241.1 coordinate 20,900, forward strand.
AGAATAAGATTTGGAAGGGTGGAATAAGGTTGGGGGGGTGGGGGGTTTGTGGGGGGGGGATTTGGGGTGGTGGGGTGACGAATATAGAGGTTGAAGATGTTTTAAGTAGTCCTGTTCAGGAGGATGTAACAGGATTGGTATATATATATATATATATATATATATATATATATATATATATATTATATGTATTTTTATGTATATTAAATGTTAATTTATTTTTCTATATATATAAATATATATATATATATATATATATATATATATATATATATATATATATATATATATATATATATGCTTTAGGTGAAATTTTTTTTTGCCTAGGGCGGAATGAATGGTTAAGAGGGCCCTGTATAATATATATATATATATATATATATATATATATATATATATATATATATATATATAAATTATATATATATAATATATATAATATATATATTTAATATATATATATTATATATATATATGTATAATATATTATATAATATATATATATATATATATATATAATATATATATATATAATATATAATATATATATATATATATTATATATATATATATATTTAAAAAATATATATATATATATATATAATATATATATATATATATATATATATATATATATATATATATATATATATATATATATATAAAAAATTTAGTACATACATTTACCTACAGAATACAAATGCTTCACTAAAACAAATGACATTTTTGTAATCCGTTAAGAATTTTAGTTTGGAAAATGTAATAAAAAAATAGAAAAGTCTTGAAATAAGATTTTCATATAATAATGTAAATAAACACATTACAAGATTGTACGACAATTGCTCCATTTCGGTTTCTGCAATAGAAGGAGGGCTAAAGTTGCCAAGAATTGTTTTTTGTCATGCTCTCGAAAAAATTAAATATTTTTTATAATTTTTTTTAAGGGGCTCGAGCTGACAGAGGGGGGATGATATCCCCAACGTCGTCTCCCTGCGTGGCTGAGAGACCCTGACTCATTATATCTTTGCGGTTTAATCTGGGGTATTCATTTCGTTAAAAAAAAAATAATTTTTGGCACCTTTTAAGCTTAAAGTACTAGAATTTTGTATGTCCATCCATGTTCTCTCATATTAAAGTTTTTAAATCGTAGTTTTGAAGAAATAGCTAATATGTTAAAAATTACAATAAAATATTAAGTTTGAAAATATAAGTAGCATGAATGATTTTAATATTAAATGAATCATTATTATTAATCAAGAGAAATTATTATTATTATTATTATTATTATTATTATTATTATTATTATTATTATTATTATTATTATTATTATTATTATTATTATTATTATTATTATTTTATTATTATTATTATTATTATTATTATTCAGCCACCTTCTCTCACCAAGACTAAGGTGCGGCAAAGGCACCAGAAACAGAAAAGTAGAAGAAGAATATGACGCAAGTCGAAAAGAAAGTCCAGTCAGAAAATCCACCCTGGACCTTCACAGGACTGTGACAAACCCTCACTATGGCATCTCGTCAATGTGGGGTTCATCCCTTGGCCAAAGTGGGCCACAACCATACCCCATAACAAAACCACGGCATTCACTCCTATTATGCACCTTTTTTCTCTCGCCTCTGCCATACTCACACATTCTCTTCTCCTGGCATTCCTTTTCTTCGGTCTCCCAGCCGGTTTATTGCCAGTACACACACTTACCACAATACATCCGCTTAGCCAATTGACTATCATCCATCCTCTCCACATGACCAAACTATCTCAATGTACTTTCATTTATTCTCCTTTACCCCTTTTTTCACACCACACAACTCTCTAATACTCCTCATTTTATCAATTCTTCTCACACATAACACATCTATAAGATTGTCCATCTGAACACATTGTACTTTAGATCTATACCTCTTATTCCAGACCATAGTCTCACTACTATATATTAACACAGGTAAAATATACCCTCATACCCTAGCACACTCAAGACTTAGTCCCTTTACATCTACCAATGATTTAATTGCACCAGCCACCTTCCTACCTATTCACCACCTACTTCAGTCTGCATCATCTGTTCCGCTTTCCTCCAACATATATCCTAATATGTCCATTATGTTGTTCAGGGTCACAAAATGTAGAAAGTCAGGGAAAAAATATTGGTCAGGGAAAGCGTTTTAAGATATGGCTGAAAGTCAAGGGAAACTCCAAAAAAGTCAGGGAATTTTATGATTTCAAAAACATATGAAGAAGATCCCATGGACAAAATTTGCATATTTTTGATATATTTTTTTTCCTTACTGTATAATTGTGGAATAAGAGATGTATTTTGATAAGTGAATGAAAAGGATGGGCAAGGAAGACATTCCATAAATCTACTTTTATCCTGTTTCTTTCTATTTTTAGTTCATTCAGTTCGTAAAGGTTGTTCCAAGTTCATCCTTTCGATTGAAGGTGATTGGTATATGGATGTGTTTTAGACTGTATGACTTATGACTTAACCTGTTTATATCTTTTTCTTTTTAGGGATTTATACTTTGAAGGTGTTTTTTTTTTTTGAGGTTTGGCGAAAGTGATTTTGGATTTTTGTGCAGTTGAAGGACTTATTATTTATGTTATAAAATGACTTTCAAATTCAAAAAACTAACTTTACCCACCAGTGTTGGAACCGTCAAACTGAATCCACAGTTTATCAGGTGGTTGGGTAAAAGAACCTGATAGTTCCAAGGCATACTGTAAATTATGTAAAAGAAACTTGATCTGTCTAACAATGGGACGCCAAAGCGAAGTTTTACATTCAGAGGGGAAACTCATTATGAATTTAATCAAAACTCAGCAGGATCAACCAACATTGAAAAACCTTTTCGTTCTGGTTCTAATAATACAAATAATAGTGAAAGTGTGTGCACTGAAAATTATGCCCATCAACTTCTAATCATGCTCAACCGATTGTAAATGACCTTGAGTGTTTTATTAATAACCAACCAAAACATTTATCAGTCACTTTCACTTTTTGCATTAAAGATGATGTTGCAAGATCTAAAATACTATGGGCATTAAAGGTGGTTGATGATAAACATGTCTTAATCTCGTTGCAGATTATAGGGGAAACATTTAAATTAATGTTTCCAGATAGTGTGGTAGCTTCAAATTTTTTAAATGGGGCTGATGAAATGTAAATTATGTGATTAACCATGGACTTGCTCCCTAATTTTCTAGAAAGCAAAGCACAATACACTCTACGTTGCAGTGAAGCTCATTCACCTTGAATAAAAATTCAAAATATTTTTGGATGGTGATTGTCTTTTTAAGAGACTTGATAGTTTTTTTCTCTATAGTACCCTGGGAATCAATGTTATGGGGAATTGTGGCAAATTATTAAATTAAGAACTGATATTTTCGCATGGAAAAGCGACCAGTGGAAGGAGGTTTTTCTATAAATGAAGCAATTTTAGTGGAGAATTGAAAGAACATAGTTTGATTTCTCAAAGAACAGTGCCAATGCTATAAGATCTCATGGAAAAGTATTCATAAAGTTCCTATCACTCAAAAAAATGTTGACAAATGTAAAGAACTGCCCAATCTAGGAGATATGAAGATATTTTCAGAGGCAAACCAATCCAGAAGATAAACAGAGTGAATAATGGGAAAGCGAAAATTATCCATACAGATCTAAAAACTTGAAGAGCCAGAGAAAGATGTTAAAACTGAAATCTTTGACAGAAGAAGCCGCTATAAAATCAAAAATTCAGAAGCTTGAGAAGAAAAAGTTAACCTAAATCTCCTCATTTAGAACTTTTGTGATCACAGTGGACGTTATTCACCTAGGCTATTAATGTAAAACCTTATAATTAATATTGTTATTTTCTCATTATAAATTCCATATTTGGAAATAAAAAAAGGATACGATTGCACTGAAACTGGGAGATATACCGGCAAATTTAACCTAAAAAAAAAAATATAATTTTTTAATATAATCCATGATGATGAACAGTTTCTTAAGTAAATTTTCATAATTTATTTATGAACTGAGTTAATCAGGCTGCAATAATGATTATAGATAATTTTATGAACGCCAAAATAAACGAACACGCC
>JABUQX010091241.1:35000-40000 GCA_015478945.1 Trachelipus rathkii
GCGATATGTTGCAAAAGTGGGATCCATTGAGTTTGTTGTCCTGTTAGGCTTACATTTACCTTGATAAGTGGGGGAATTTATGGTGAATGTTTGCGATTAATTCATAGTTTAACGGTATGTTTAGTTTTGTCATTGTACCATTAACTATCACAAGTTCAGGTTATAATTATTGTTTAGCTTATTGGTGTGGGAAAAACTTTGTTACCTTAACATATATTCGTAGGTCTGTTATTGATAAATAGTAAGGTTATGATGATGTTTGTTTAAATACTACAATGTTAAGTAAAATACATTGACTATGTTACAGATACGTTTGAACAAAAGTGTAAAGGTTACGGTTCTGTATGCAATGTTAGATACTTTACTGCTGTTAAGTACAGAACTTTGTTAATGTTGACTTTATTCGAGCGTGATGTATGTTAGTTTTTCGTTGTACGTTATATTCTTAGTTCAGGTTATGATATGGTTAGCTTTATTGATGCTAAAACTTTGTTGAGTTAGCATATATTCGTTGATCTTTGTATAAAGAACTTATTTTTGTTATGTTATCCAGAATATCGAAATATGATTTGAATCTTAGTCAACAGATAATGGAAGGGTGAGTAGGTGAGGAGTAGCAGGGACGATGGCCTGAATTACTGATTTTATTGTAATTTACAGGCTTTAAAATCAGTAACTGTGTCACTTCCGAATGGATATTTTATTTCAAAGAAATCAAAGTTCGGTTACGGTTGGATAAAACGTGATCATTGACCCCTATGAATGGATAAAACTTTGTCATGCAATTATTCGTTGGGATTATGATATTTAGGTAGGTTATGATGAATTTTTTGTTAAATTTACTATTTTTATGTAAAAAACTTACTTAGCGTCTATATTCGTTTGGTCAGCATATGATAATTAGACAGGGTTATGCTAAATTTTTGTTAAATATTAACATGTTAATGTAAAATTAACATTGATATGTTAGAGATATGCTTGAAAAAGGGTGAACGGGTTACGCTTTGTACGCCGTGATAGGTACTTTACTGTTGTTAAGTATGGAACTTTGTTAATGTTAGTAGTTTATTCACACGTAAGGTGTGCTAGGTTTGTCGTTGTACATTATATCCTTATTCTTGGTTAATGCTATGTTAGCATTATTAATGTGAAAACAATGCTACGTTATCATATATTCGTTTGTAGTGTAAAAGACTTATTTTTGTGTTATGTTATCCGACAGTGATACCGAAATGTGACGCTGAATTAATAGATCGTTAAGATCATGGATGGGATGGTGGGAGGGGAGGGGGAGGGGAGGGAATGGTTTTGATTACTGATTTACTGCTTTGAGGATCGGGTAATACTATTACGCTTTACTACGATATTTTATTCAGAGAACTTATTTTTGTTATATCTGCATAAAACTTTGTTTGCTATTATTTGTTGGGGAATATGATAGTTAGGTAAGGTTATGATAAATTTTTGTTAAATATTATTATGTTATACATATAGAAAACTTTTTACGTAGATATATTCGTTGGTCTGTATGATAATTAGACAAGGATGTGATAAATTTTTTGTTACAGATTACAGTGTCAATGTAAAATTAACATTAATATGTTAGAGATAATGCTTGAAAAAGTTATGAATAGTTTACGTTTGTATGCCATGTTATTTAACTTACTGGTGTTAAGTGTGGAACTTTGTTAATGTTAACAGTTTATTCATGCGTACGTTGTGTTAGGTTTTGTCGCTCTGTAAATTATTTTCTTAGTTGGTTATGCTATAGTTAGCTTTATTTTTTGATGTGAAAACCTTTATTACGTTAGCGGTATTATTCGTTGATCGTATGATAAATTAGCCCATGTTTTATGAAATTTTTTTTGTTAAATATTACCATGTTTTAATGTAAAATTAACATGTTAGTGTTAGAGATATGCTTGAAAAAGTATGAATAGGTTACGTTTTGTATGCTATGTTAGTTACTTTACTGTTGTTAAGTTGTGAATTTGTTAACCGTTAACAGTTTATTCATCTTTAAGGTGTGTTAGGTTTAATGTGGAATATATTCTTAGTTCAGATGAAGCTATGTAAGCTTTATTAGAAAACTTTGTTACGGTTAGCCAATTTGTTGAATCAGTATGATAATATAACAAGGTTATGATAACATTTTGTTAAATATTACCATTGTTAATCTAAATTAACATGCTATATTTGAGATATTGCTTGACAAGTTATGGAAGGTTACGTTCTTTTGTATGCCTATGTTAGTTACTTACTGTTGTAAAGTAGGGAACTTTGTTAATATTCCAGTTTATTTCGTGTTTAAAGGTATGTTAGGTTTTGTCGGTTGTACATATATTCCTACTGTCAGTGATGCATATGTTAGCTTTATTAAGGTGAAAGCTTTGTCAAGTTAGCGTATACTCGTTGATCAGTGAATAAAGAACTTAATTTTACGTTATGTTATGGTTTTATCCACAATTGATACTTGATTGGTAACTTGAACAATAGAATAATAGATCATAGAAGTGGGAGGGTGGAAGGGGCATGGGGTGGGTGGTTTGATTTACTGATTTATCGATTTACTGTTTTAAGGTGTATAAAAATGCAAATTTTTTAAGTTATAAACATAAAAAGAATAAAAATTTTTTGAAAAATAAATATATTTTAAAAATAAAATAAAAATAGTTTTTAAAAAATAATATATATATATATATATATATATATATATATATATATATATATATTATATATTATATAAAAAAATATATATATATATATATATATATATATATATATATATATATATATATATTTAAATAAACAAAAATTAGAAAGAATAAAAATTTGGAAAAATAAATTTAAATAAATAAAAATTACAATAAACATATATATTCTGTTAGGTTTACTGATGTTAAAACTTTGTTATGTTAGCATTTATTCGTAATTCAATTTGTTAATTAGGTTATGATATAATAAATATCACTATGTTAATATTAAATTAACAGTGGTATGTTGTAGTTGTGATAGAACATGTGAGATTGATAAGTTTAGCAACTGCGTATCTGGGTGAGATAATTTGACAACCCTGTATAGATTAGCATTTATTTATTCATTGATTAGTATGATAGATAGACTATGTCATGATAAATTTTTGTTAGAGTTTCTTAAAAACTTACTATTCTAATGTTATAAAACATAAAGACATTAGCAAAAACATAAAATGTTTTTAATAAATTTGTTATGTTGACCCTGTGACAAACAAGAATCAAATTTATAGCTTAATGTTTCGAAAACGAACCAAACAAGAACCATAGGTAGGAACCGACCGGGGCCCCAGCCCCGGCCCCGGCCAAAAATCAGGAAAAACCGGGGTTTTCTACCGGGGTTAACTGTAAATTTACACTAAATAATAGAGGATTAAATCAAACAAAATAAAAAAATATATTTTAATTCCATTACTCCTTTGTTATAAATTGATGCAAAATATATAAACATACCTAAATATAATCAATTTTTTTTTTGGTATTTACTATGATTTCAAATTAAAATTGAGGCCAAATTATAATTTTTCCAAGTTTTTAACATAAAAATATTCGAAATTTGATATATCAAACGAATTCGGAAAAGGAAATAAATATAATTGTTAAAATATTAATGTATTTATTTATTTAAAGTAAATATCTTCAAGAAAATCAAATATTTTCCGAAATCTCTTTTCAAAATTATTTATTTAATTGAATATATATATATATATATATATATATATATATATATATATATATATATATATATATATATATATATATATATATATATTTAATATATATATATATATATATATATATATATATATATATATATATATATATATATATATATATATATATATATATAAAATATATATATATATATATTATATATATATATATAACGATTGGTTAAAATTGTTGCAATAGATTTGTTCCTAGGGAACCGACATTTAAAGATGAATAGGAAGATGAAGCATAAATTTGGCAACATTTATTATAATGGACGTTTCGGGTATATAACGTTACCCATCATCAGCACTGCAATTGAAATAAAATAATATAATTTTATAACACAAAATATAAATAAAATGAACTAATATAAAAACTGTAATACAATAAATGAACACATATGTAAATTTAAAATAAATAAATCACACGAAAAAAGTACCTAAGATTGAGTTAGGTTTCATTTACAGAGAAGGCGAAATTTGTTTACAGTGAGAAAAAAAAGTTACTTGGTTGGGATATATATAAATTAATGAGTGAAGAGGGGGATGGACGACAAATCCTTATTTAATTCGGGTTTTAATTCAAAAATGTAGAGAGACTCAAGAATCTTTCTGTCAAGTTGATCATTGGCAGGGGATAGGGAACTAAAAATTTTTTGTGCAATAGGGTGATTATTTTGAAAGGCATGATTGCGTATGGAGGAGTTTTCTGGGGTTGTGATAGGTAAACCAGTTCTATAAGAAACTCCCCGGTGTTTCGAGATCCTCAAGTAAAGTTGGAGGCCTGCTTGGCCCACGTAGCGGACGTTGCAGTCCGCACACTTATACAAATATACTAATGAGGACCTCATATGTAGAGGAAGAGAATCTTTATGGCGGAAAAAATTTGAAATACTGTGGTTATTAATAGGAATGAAAATAAAGCGAGCAAAAGGAAAAGCATTGGATAGAGTGTGATTGAGAGTTTTCACAAGTTTTGCGGTGCTAGGACCGAAGAACGGAATTTTTAGATAGATAAGTTGTTTAGGGACGGTTGGGACTTGAATTTAGGGCGGAATGGTTATTAAGAAAGTCGTTTACTAGGTTTGTAATAGTGTTGTGAGGAAAGAGATTGCAAAAGGCAAAATGGGACAGGTATTGTATTTCAAGGTGGAAAGACCACCATGAGGAGCATAAGTTAAAGGCACGGAAAATTTTGCATTGTAGTGAAGACAGTTTGTATTTGGAGGGGAGAAAACAGAAAACCTTCTTCTAC
>JABUQX010091241.1:45000-57409 GCA_015478945.1 Trachelipus rathkii
CCGGCTGACTGCCATTGCGTTTCGTCACAGGTGCTTAGCTTCTTAGGGTGCGTCTTAAATGGAAATCTGGGTCAAGCCATATGGGGCAGTCTTTGGTTGGGATGGAAAATTGAAGGGGCACAAGTCATTGTGCTGCACTCTGCTATAAAGTAAATATCAAGGGCACTCTAGAGTGTTTTGCCAGGCCAGAAAGACCAGCAAGTGCCACTTGCCTGTGCTTTAAGTAAGTGAAGTGCAACATTTTAAGCAATTGTGTGGTTGCAATGCAGTGAGTCTTTGTAAGCGCAATAGGATACTTGTAAGACTACAGCAGAGTCAATAATGCAAATGGTAGGAGGGGAATAGCCAAGGTGTACCACTTCGTCAAAAGAGCAGCACCACTTTTGAAAGGGATGTTGAGTATTAAAGATGTTATGAACCGTCTTTGCAAATGGCCAGTAATTAGGATTCTGAGGTACCTCCTGCAGAATCGGTGTCCAGACGGTATTGTGGTTTGAAAGCGAAGATAACTTGTGCACATGATGTATTCCCTTCAAAGAGAGAGTGGCATCACATTGGATTCAACTTCAAGGCTCACCCGGGGGGACGATCGAAAGGCTCCATTGGAGATACGAATCGCTTCGTTTTGGATATGATCTAACAGGTGTAGTAGAGTTGGGGAGGCCTGACCATATACTGCACAGCCATAATCCAGTTTCGATCGGATTAGAGCTACGTAAAGACGTAAAAGGGATTTGCGATCAGCACCCCAAGATTTTGAGGCGAGATGACGTAACAGGTCAAGGGTGCGATGACAAGTTGTTTTCGGGAGTTTAATGTGTGGTGCGTATGTTAAGTGGTCATCTAGGATGAGTCATAGAAATTTGACCTGTGAAGTTACAGGAATGGGTGAACCATATAAGGTTAGGTTCGCTGGAAGAAGGTGGCAGGTTCTTCGATTCCCTTTTTTCTTAAAAATTACTGCCGAGGCTTTGGTGGGGGAGAAATGGAAGCCATGGGAGTTATTCCATTGTGAAATATTTTCAATAGCTAGTTGAAGTTGCCGTTCGAGAAAGGGCAGCCTGGCACCGGCTATGTATAATGCTAAGTCATCGACATATAGAGAAAAATTGACAGTCGCTGGAATAGAGGTAACAATATTAAATCCGATGAGAAAATAGTAGTACACATAAAACACTACCCTGCGGAACGCTATATATATATATATATATATATATATATATATATATATATAATATATAACTATATATATATATATATATATATATATATATACTAACATTTAATTAAATTTGCTCTAAAAAAAAAACAAAGTAAAAATATATATATATTTTATATATATATATATATATATATATATATATATATATATATATATATATATATATATATATATATATATATATATATATATATATATATATGTATATATATACATATATATGTGCTTTATAAGAAGATATTTATATTTAAACACCTTAAAAATATATATATATATGTTTATAATATATATATATATATATAATATATCACTATATATATATATATAACAACCTTATATATATATAATAATAATATATATATATATATATATATATATATATATATATATATATATATATATATATATATATATATATATATATATATATATATATATATATATATATATAAAAATAATAAAAAAAAAAAAAAAAATCTAAACATTTTATTATACCGACTAGTTTCGGGTGAATTACACGTCTACCCATTATCAAGGCTTGGATTATAATGAATAATATAACAAAATTTTAAATAAATAATGCTTAAAAAATTACATAAAAGTTATATATAAATAAATTTTTGCTAATATATATGAAAAAGTATCACTAAGCGACAAAACTCTACTTTAATATTAAAATATTTTCAGTTTGTAAATTTTCATTCAGCTTTGGAGCGTGGTGCCAAATATATAAGGATTCCAAAGAATGGAGGTCAGGTTCTTTTCCAAAGTCTTAAAATATTGAAATTTGAATCTTGTATAGGATGATTTTTCTGAAGAGAATGAGAATTGATCGCAGAATATGGGGGATGGTGCAAATGTTCCAAAGTTCTATAGGAGATACCTTTATGTTCAGCAATGCGAATAGAAAGACTACGAGTAGTCTTTCCTATGTAGGTGGCATCACAGTCACCGCACTTGTATTTGTATATCACTGATGAACCTAAAGGTAAAGGAAGTTTATCTTTAACTTTGAAGAATTTTCCAATTTTATTTTCATTTGAAAAAGCTAATCTGAAGTTGAACTGGGACTGGGAGTAATTTGATTTTAATATTCCTTTAATTCTGCGTTCAATTTCACAACTCGCTCTCCCCATAAAAGGTAATTTCATATACAGAATTTCTTTAGGTACAGTTAATTTAGTGCAGGATATTTGCTGAAATTTTAACGAAAGTTGTTTCCTGAATATATTGTCAATGATAAAACCTGGGAATCCATTCTTTAGAAATAGCGTCTTTAGGAAGTCCAATTCATTCGAAAGATTAATATATGTATTAGATGAGATCTTCTATGCTCTATCGAAAAACGTTTTAAGTAAATTAATTTTATAAACATGCGGGATAAATGAATTGAATTTAGTTGTTAATCCTGTGAATGTTGGTTTCCTATAAACGCTTGTGTGAAATTTGTTGTTTTCCTTATATATTTTAATATCAAGAAATGCAAAGGATATATATATAAATATATATATATATATATATATATATATATATATATATATATATATATATATATATATATATATATATATATATATATATATATATATATATATATATATATATATATATATATATACTGTATATATATATATATATATATATATATACATATGCTCACCTGCCTTAACATATACCATAACTATATACTCTATATATATCTCTCTCTTACTATAATATATACACTATATATATATATATATATATATATATATATATATATATATATATATATATATATATATATATAACTTGAAATAGAATAAGTAAAACAAATTTGGTCAAATTAAATTATTTAATAAACTAGTTCCGGGTAGAGAATCGCTAACTTCCCATTTTCAAGACAATATAACTGATCTGCTTTGTAAAATTACTGTATATAAGATTAATTAAAAGTTAAAAATAAAATAAAGTTGAAATAAAGAAATATATAGATAAATTAATGATTATAATTTTATGTGTGGTTAATAATTCATTATTTAATTAATATATCACACTTATTAGGGGAAGATTCAATATTGGAGATTTTGGGACCCCATTTTAGCCCTCCACCTAAAAATGGACATACTTATTTTTCAGACAATTTTGATGGGGAAAAGAGCAAACCGCAGCTTTTTTTGACCTCTAAACGTCATTTTCGGGTGTTTTTCTGTCTGTAGTCATTGTTTCGACGTTTTCATTTTTTCCAAACCTAATTTTTTGACATTTTTTCGTATCAACTTCTACAATTTTTTTTCGAAATGACTTCAAACTTGAAATATACATAGATGGGTCTATTTCACACGAAATACACATAGAAGGTTTTTGATTTTTGGAAAATTGTGCTCAGCAATGTCGAATTTCAAAACTTTTTTTTTTTTTAATTGCTGAGCACAATTTTCCAAAAATCAAAAATCTTCTATGTGCATTTTGTGCATAATAGACTCATCTATGTATATTTCAAGTTTGAAGTTATTTAAAAAAAATGCAGAAGTCGATACGAAAAAATATAAAAAAATTAGGTTCTGAAAAAATGAAACAGCCGAATGATGCAATTAAGAATTCTATGTCCATTTTTAGGTGGGGGGTAAAATGGGGTCCCAAAATCTCTAATATTGGATCCTTCCCCTTCAGTATTAAAAAATTGTTAAAATTTAGATTTTCATTTAAGGTCGATTTGAGATTCCAAATATACAAGGATTCTAACAACTGAAGATCGGGTTCCTCAGTTTGGGGCTAATATTCCAAAATTCGTATCCTGTATATATATGGTCGTTTTCCTGAAGAGAATGAGCATTTATAGCTGAATAGGGGGAATGATGTAAATGGTCTAGAGTTCTTAATGAAATGCCTTTATGCTCATCAATATGTATGGAAAGGCTTCGTATTGTCTTTCCTATGTAGGTGGCATCGCAGTCACCGCACTTGTAATGATATATTACTGATAAGCATAGAGGTAAAAGGAGTTTATCTTTAAATTTAAAATATTTCCCAAATTTGTGTTTTCACTCGAAAATATAAATCTAAATTTAAACTGTAAAGTTGTTTTTAAAACCACGTCAATTGTACGTCAAATTTCGTAACTGATTTTCCCCAGAAAAGGCAACCTCATATACAAAATATCCTTAGGCACTGTTAATTTAGCCTGAGATTTGTCTTTAAATTTTGCTGAAAGTAATTTTCGAAAAGTTGAGTCAATTATAAATTCTGGGAACCCATTCTTCAGAAATGATGTTTTCAAGAAATCAAGTTCTTTTGTAAAATTAACATAAGATGACGAAATTTTGTCTCTCCTGTCAAAAAGAGTTTTAATTAAGTTGATTTTAAAAATATGAGGAATGAAAGAACAAAATTTTGTCGTCAATCCAGTAAAAGTATATAGGAGAGATGGTGATTGATTGGATTTGGAAGTTGTGTAGCAAAGTGTTTTATGGAGGGTATAGTTCCGAAGGGAGGGAGGAGAAGAATTGTATTTACGTTTTATGGATTTGCAACAGGCGTACGATAGGATTAATAGGGAAGCTCTATGGCAGGTGTTAGTCATATATGATGTTGATGGTAAGCTTCTGAATGGAATCAAAAGAGAAGTAATAACCTTGACGGAAGTAATTGAAGCGTGTGAAAGAATAAATAGAGTCGAAAGTGATTGGTTTAATAATATTAATAGCAGAGTGAGGCAGGGATGTGTTATGTCTCCTTGGTTATTCAATTTCTATATGGATGGGATTATGAAAGAATTAGAGGTGGGGGTGGCAGTGGTTGATGCTAGAATGATGGAGAATGGAAGATAGTGGAGGGTTCCTTACCTATTATATGCGGATGATTTGGTTTTGTGTCGCGAATCTGAAGTGAGTTTGAGAGGATCGGTAGAGAGATTTGGTAGGGTTTGTAAAAGGAAGGGTTTAAAAGTAAACGTAGATAAGAGTAAGGTTATGGTTGTGAGTGAGGACAGTCCTCGGTGTGAAGTTATGTTAGATAGTTAACATCTGGAAAAAGTGTCTTGAGTTTAAATATTTAAGATAAATGTTGGATGAAAAGGGAATGGATGATGCAGGTGTAGTAAAAAGGTGTGAATGGCAGGAAGGTGGCTATTGCAATTAAATCGTTGGTGAGGTATAAAGGGACTAAGTCTTGAGTGCGCTTGGAGGGTCTAACATGAGGGTATATTGTTACCTGTGTTAATGTATAGTAGTGAGACTATGGTGTGGAATAAGAGGTATTGATCTAATGTACAATGTGTTCAGATGGACATTCTTAGGGGTGTGTTAGGTGTGAGAAAAATTGATAAAATTGGGAATAAACGTTTTTGAGAGTTGTGTGAAGAAGAAGGGAGTAAATGAGAGAATAAATGAAGGTACATTGAGAGTTGAGAGGGTTTGGTCATGTGGAAAGGATGGAAGATAGTCGGAGTTGGTTAAACGGGATGTATATTGGTAGAGTGTGTTGTAAGAATCGACCGGCTGGTAGACCGAAAAAAAGTGGATTAAGTCAGTAAAGGGAATGCCTGGAGGGTAGAAATGTGGTGAGGGGCAAGAAAAAGGTGCATAATAGAATTGAACTTGACCTGGTGTGAGGGGTATGGTTGTGGCCCACCTGGGCCAAGGGATGAACCCCACATTGAAGAGATGCCATAGTGAGGGTCCGTCGCCGTCCCGTGAAGCTCTAGGGTGGATTTTCTAACTGCAACGAGTTCTCAAAAAAAGATATAAAGGAGGCAGTAAGGTTGAGCTTTCTTTTCGACTTGCTTCATATTCTTCTTCTACTACTTCTAATACGCACCTTACCCCCAGTTTTGGGACGAGAAGGTGGGTGATGATGATGATGATGATGATGATGATGATGATGATGATATATATATATATATATATATATATATATATATATATATACACCAGGTATATATAGCATATATAACACTGCTGCTATATATATATGTATAACATATATATATATATATATATATATACTATATATATATATATATATATATATATATACTCTTAATATATATGTACAGGATTTTAATAAAAAGTACTTGTACTTGTACTTGTACTTGAACAAATTCCTAGAATAACTTGTACTTGAACAAATGAGTGCTTTAACACGGATAAGATATTGCTTGAACCCAAAACTTATATACTTATATATATATATATATATATATATATATATATATATATATATATATATATATATATATATATATATATATATATATATCTCTCTGATATTTATATATATATATATATACATACTTTTATATATATATATATATATATATATATATAATATACATATATATATCTAAATATGAATATATATATATATATATATATATATATATATCTTTTCTTATTTTTTTTTTTTCTGTGTTTATTTATTTTTAGTTTTTATATATATATATATATATATATATATATATATATATACTAACTGCTGCTATATATATATATATATATATTTCTTTCTTTCTTTCTTTCTTTCTTCACCTTCCTCTTTGCCCCAAGATTGGGGTAAGGTGCTAGCCTGGCTGTCGAAGAAAAGCGTGGGAGGCATGACTCCCAAACGTCGAAAGAAAGCCCCAGCCTTACCGCCCCCTCTATTTGCCATTAATTAGTGAGAGCTCGTCACAGACAGAAAATCCACCCCTAAGAGCATCATACAGGACCACGTGGGATACCCTCACTATGGTAAATCACGTCAAAATGTAAGGGTTTATCCCTGGCCCAGGTGGGCCACAACCATGCCCCCATACAAAGCCCCGCCATTTTCTCCTATCATGCACCTTTATTCTCGCCTCTCCGCTAAACTCACATTTCTCTCCTTCCAGACATTCTTTCACCGACTCAATCCACTTTCTCTTCTGTCTCCCAGCCGGTCGGTTCCCAACCCTCTGCATACATCCATAACCAACCTACTATCATTCATCCTTTCCACATGACCACACCATCTCAACATACTTATTTATTCTCTCATTTAGCCCTTTCTTCACACCACACACACTCTCTAACCTCCGATTTACAATTCTCTCTTTATCTGAATTCTTCTCCACACCTGGCACCCTAAGTTACTGTCCCATCTGAACACATTGAGCTTTAGATCTATTATGCCAGACCATAGTCTCACTACTTTACAATAACACAGGTAACAGCGCACCTATGTAAGACCTAGCACACTCAAGACTTAGTCCCTTGCATTCACCCAACGTTAATTGCACCAGCCACCTTCTGCCATTCACAACTTTCCTACTACACTCTGCTTCGTCCGTTTACCTTCTCATCCAACATATACCCTAAATATTTAAACTTAGACACTTGTTCTGGCTGCTCACCA
This sequence comes from Trachelipus rathkii, assembly GCA_015478945.1. NCBI lineage: Eukaryota > Metazoa > Arthropoda > Malacostraca > Isopoda > Trachelipodidae > Trachelipus > Trachelipus rathkii. Next base: position 52,574 of record JABUQX010091241.1, read on the forward strand.
TCTAACATAGCTTCACACTGTGAGGTGTCCTCATCACAACCATAACACTTACTCTATCTTATCCACGTTTACTTAACCCTTATTTCCTCGCACCCACACACCCTGCCAAATCTCTCTATCAATCCTCTCAAAACTCTCTTCAGTTCTTCATGAACCAAATCATCCGCATAATGGCACCCTCCACTCATCTCCATTCTTCACCATTCTAACACCATTTCCTGCCATCCCCACCTCAAATTCTTTTATAACCCCATCCATATAAAATTGAATATAACCAAGGGAGACACAACCTGTCTTACTCCGCTATTAATCCTAAACCAATCATCTCCATTGACACCATTTATTCTTACACACGCTTCTCTATCGTCATGCATACTTTGATTCCATTCAGAAATTAACACCAACACCATATATCACTATTCACCTGCCATAACGCTTCCCTATTAACTCTATCCTACGCCTGTGTTGCAAATCCATAAAATATAAATACAATTTATTCTTCTTTACCCCTCATTTCTCAATCATTTGTTTTCAATGTATGAATTTGATCACACATCACCTCTACCACTCTAAGCACCCCTTGTTCTTCACCAATCAGTCCCTCAGTCACTCGACGCATAACAGACCAAAATACCAACGTATACCTTCCTACAACACTCAATAAAATTATTCCCCTATAATTTCTACAGTTCCCCTTTCTCCACTTTACCCTTATACAAGAATTACTATTACCGCTTCTCCTCAATCCCTTGGAACTACACCTCCATAAACACTTGCTTTATTCACAACTTCAAATCAATCAATCACCATCATACATCAAGTCAATCATATATATATATATATATATATATATATATATATATATATATATATATATATATATATATATATATATATATATATATATATACTATATATATATATATACCTCTATATATATGTAAATTTTTTTAAATTATATATATATATATATATATATTTCTTTCTTTATCTTCCTTCTATTTTCCCAAGAATGGGAGTAAGGTGCGTGACGAGCATCGGAAAAGAAAAGCAGTAGAAGAACATGACATAAGTCGAAAAGAAAAGAAAGCCGGCGCACCGCCCCCTCAGTACCATTAATTGAGCAGTGAGAACTCATCACCAGTCCAAGAAGAGAAAAGGGAAATTCACCTAAAGCTTCATGGGACAGCGACGGACCCCTCACCATAGAGTAGATCGTCAATGGGGTTCATCCCCATCTTGGCTGGAGTGGGCCACAACCTATACCACCTCACAATCCCCCGCCATTCATTCCTGTTATACACCTTTCCTCTCGCCTCTACCAAACTCACATTTCTCTCCTTCAAACATTCGTTTACTGACTCAATCCACTTTTTCTTCGGTCTCCCAGCCTGTCGGTTCCCAACACACTCACCACTATACATCCGCTTAACCAACCGACTATCATTCATCCTTTCCATATTACCAAACCATCTCAACATACTTTCATTTATTCTTTCATTTACCCCTTTCTTCACACCACACAACTCTCTAATAAGTTCATTCCTCATTTTATCAATACTTTTCACACCTAGCACTCCATAGTCCATCCGTACACAATGAACTAGATTTATACTTCTTATATTTCAGACCTTAGTCTCACTACTACACAATAACACCCTCATGTAAGACCCTAGCACACTCAAGACTTAGTCCCTTTACATTCACCAACGATTTAATTGCACCAGCAACCTTCCTGCCATTCACAACTTTCCTACTACACTCTGCATCATCCGTTCCCTTCTCATCCAACATATACCCTAAAGTCAAACTCAGACACTTGTTCCAGCTGCTCACCATCTAACATAACTTCACACTGAGGACTGTCCTCACTCACAACCATAACCTTACTCTTATCCACGTTAACTTTCAAGCCCCTCCTTTTACACACCCTGTCAAATCTCTCTATCAATCCTCTCAAACTCTCTTCAGATTCGCCACACAAAACCAAATCATCCGCATATAATAGGTAGGGCACCCTCCACTCATCTCCATTCTCCATCATTCTAACACCATTTCCTGCCATCCCCACATCGAATTCTTTCATAACCCCATCCATATACAAATTGAATAACCAAGGAGACATAACACAACCCTGTCTCACTCCGCTATTAATCCTAAACCAATCACCATTGACACCATCTATTCTTACACACGCTTCACTATCGTCATACATACTTTTGATTCCATTCAGAAGCCTACCACCAACACCATATATCACTAACACCTGCCATAAAGCTTCCCTATTAACTCTATCATACGCCTGTTGCAAATCCATAAAACCTAAATACAATTTATTCTTCTTCTCCCTCATTTTCTCAATCATTTGTTTCAATGTAAAGATTTGATCCACACATCCTCTACCACTCCTAAACGCACCTTGTTCTTCACCAATCAGTCCTTCAGTCACTCGACGCACTCTTTCGACCAAAATACCAGCATATACCTTCCCTACAACACTCAATAAACTTTTTCCCCTATAATTTCTACAGTTCCCCTTTTCTCCCTTACCCTTATATAAGGGTACTATTACCGCTCTCCTCCAATCCCTTGGAACTCTACCCTCCATAAACGCTTTATTACACAATTTCCAAATCCAATCGATCACCATCTCGCCTCCGTTCTTGATCATTCCACCAGTAATTTCATCTATACCTGCAGATTTACCATTCTTCAACTTTCTCACTCTATCCATTACCTCCTCCTTACTAATAACCTCATCCCCAAAATACCTATTCCTTCTTGCACCATCAAACCCACACACATTCACTGTCACCTCTTCATTACTGTTAATATTGTGCAGATTTTCGAAGTGTTTTTTCCACACTCCCCTCACATTCATTTCATCAGTTACAAAAGCACAATCCCTATTCATTATTCTAAGCAGATTTCCCTTATTCTCATTCTTAACCTTTCGCGCTTCCTTCCAGAAGAGCTTCCTATTCCCTTTGTGTGATACACCCACAGTGTCTCCTTTGAAACTGTTCAATTTTACCTCTTGTTTTTCTCCTACGTATGCACCTTTTAGTATTTCTTTTTTCCTCCTTATATAATTCCAAGCATCTTTCTTTTGAGATTTCATCATTTGCTTTTAGTACATTCAACCACGCTTCTTTTACCTTTAACACTTTCTCTCACTTTAGCTTCACCCATTCACTGTTGCTATTCTTACTACTTTTTGCCACATTCTGCCTTCCTTTGCACTATAACAATTGCTTCCTTCATTTGCCCCCAGATTTTTTCAGTATCAACTTGTTCACATTCAACCGATTTACTTGCGAGCGCTCTTACATACTTATCCTTTTTGTCTTGTTCACTTAACTTCTCACTCTTAATTTTACCTACTTCCTTTCGTATCACCTTCCTCTCCATCCAAGCCCCCACTAACTTAATTTTACATAGAACAACATAATGATCCGATAATCCCATTCCTATACCCCTCATTGATTTAACATCCAACACATATTATTTAACATTTACCATCCATACACATAGTTGGATTTGATAACTGTAATTTTTTCCTTACATATTTTGACATTTTTTTTTCTTTTCTTCCTTATGTTATTGCGAGAATTGAAATTTTTTGTTTAAATAGCCAAAGTTTTTAATACCAAACCCTTAAAAGCGAGCTGTATTTTTTTTTTCATTCAAAATTTGTCTCTATAGGAGAAGATGCTGTTCTTCTGTATTTCTTACCTTGCTGCTAAAAGTTAAAAAAGTTGAACTTCACTCCAAATAGAATGCATTTTAAAATCCTTCAAAAGGTGACATGCAAGAGGCCTTTATGATTCATGCTCAGGTAATTTTATTTAGTTGTGTGTTATACATTTCTACTAAGCTAAAAATTTTTCCTCTAATAACTTTTATTACTTAATATTCCTTGAATTGGTAGTTTTATGATTTATGCCATTTTTCTATTAATATATTTCTTTTTCAGAATGCTGAGGATATTCCTATCATCATATCTAGAAGATAAGAAAAACTTGGGGAAATGTCTTTACACATGCAACCATTTGTAATTATTCAGGGAAAAGATCTGAATGCAGTTCAATGCTACGGCGTAATGAATTCTGTTTTATATGGATTTGATTCACTCTTAAAGGCTGTTGAAAACTGCTTTAAAGCTTTTCATGTACTTTACCTCCAGTACCAATTGAATCTTCAAGTCTGGTTATTCATCCAAAAATACTTTTTTGAAATTAAAACAGAGTAGGATAAGACAGTTTCTGATGTTTGTGAATTAATTTCTGATATTACTTCATATAATACCGATGAAATTTCTGATTAGACTTTTGATAAAATTAAAGTTTTTAGTCATAAAATGGAATTTGCTAAATTTAGTTATTTTTGCTTTTATTGTAGGGAAAAAGTACCTAGTGTTGCTAGTTTAATTTTGTATTTACAAGTTTTTCACCCAGAGGAATATTCTGAAAGTAAATTTATATGTGGGCAAGGTAATTCCCATAAGCAATTTTGTATAAAATATTTCTTTAAAAGGCATTTGAAAAAAACATTTTTTTTCATGTTAAATGTTTTAAACTCGCATCAAAGTTACAAAAACCAAAAACCAAAACAAATTCTCAAATTGATTTTTGTAGTTCTAATAATTATAATCTTTTAGCGTCTTCAAGCGGTACCTCTAGTAATAATATTCAATCTCTTTTGAAACATCAAAATTATAATCTATTTAATAGTAATTTTTTTCATCCTTTAGAAATGATCGATTATGATGATATTGTTTCTGAACTACAAAGTAAATTCGAGGAAGAAGTTTTGCAATTTGCCTCTCAAAAATTT
>JABUQX010091242.1:0-37319 GCA_015478945.1 Trachelipus rathkii
TTATTAGGTATATTTAGGTCGCAAACTAAGTGCGGGTGTTGTGTCCAATTACTTGATAACGTCCTTCCTAAGTTTTTAAATTTAAATTTCTTCCTTCTTCTTCCTTCTTTCTTCTTCTTCTCTTCTTCTCTGGTTCGTGTTGCTCACGTCTTCTTCTCTTTCTTCTTCTTAGTATTATTTCCTTTCAGTTAAACCACTCATGAGCTATTATATATTATTATATATTATTATCATTGATGAGTATTAGCTATCTATTATTTATTATTGTATTATTATTTATATGTTTGGTTGGTTCGTGTTGTTGTTTTGTTGTGTTGTGTGTTGTTGTTGTTGGTTGTTTGTTGTGTGTTGTGTTTGTGTGGTTGGTGTGTGTGTGTTGTGTTGTTTGTTGGTGTTGTTGTTTGTTTGTGTTGTGTTGTGTTGTTGTTTGTGGTTTGTGTTGTTATGGATTTGGTGTTGTGTGTTGTTTGTGTTATCTAATTATTAGTTATAATATTTACTTATTATTCGTTTTGATTATTTTTATTATTATTATTATTTATTACATTATTATTATAATATTATGATTATTTTATGATTTTTTTAATATTTATGAATTATTTAATAGAATTTTTGTGCGCATGTGGAGTAATCGCAACATATTTAATAATATGTTCAGATTAACCTATATCTTAAAAGGCTATGCATATTATGATTATATTTCATCTATTGCATCATTCTTTCTTCTTAATAAGAAAAAATGCATTGGAACGCACAATCTCAGGGCTGGTGAATAGGTTAGTTTTTGATAATAGATGGTAACTTCGGTTTATTCTTTATGTCCGAAAATATTTTGGACGACATCCCATTCTTATTTCGATTAGCTGTTACGAACTACCGAGAGAAGCCTTTGCTTAACCGAACTCCGAGTTCGCTCCCATTTTCTTAGCCACAGTGGCCTGTAATCACATTGGTTACAAGTATTTCAATTGCTTCAGAATTTTTTTTATCTCTAATACTTATATCTTTTTCTAGACCGTTACCAAATTCTTTATACAAATCGTGTTTTTCAGTTTGGTCTAGTTTCGTAACACGAATATGTCTAACTTATAAGTTTTTACTAAAAGCGACAAAGTTAAATATTTTTACAAGTCTATAGACCGGGAAACCTTTTGTTACATGTGTGGCACTACAAATTGTTCGGTGTGTTGGGGCACATTGGATTTTTTTGTTTCTTTGAATATTTTATTTTTCACAACGTATTGAATATACTGCGTCAACCTTAGGGTAGCTATTTAAGAACCAATTTGGTGATGGGGACTCCTCTCTCTCTCTCTCTCTCTCTCTCTCTCTCTCTCTCTCTCATCTGTAACCTTCTCACTTCACTCATTGCTTATGTATAAATACAAGTCCTAAAATATGTTATTATAAATATATATAATATATATTAATATTATATATATATATAGATAATATATAATAATATATATATATATAATAATATATAATGAAATGAGCATATAGAAAGCTAGGAGCGGAAATACTCAAGGTAATTGCTACCTACGCACTTGACACTGAACAGGGCAAATGGGATATAGAAACGGCTTTTGATAAAACTTATTGAAAATAGCTACTTTTTGTGATAAGTTGATGATTAGTTTGAATACACGAACCCAAGTCGCGCAAGACAATTTCTGAGGCACGAGCGAAATCCTGTACAAATATTCGATGAGACTTTACGGGTTGAGTATATACACGTTCGAGATCAACTTCTTAAACAATGGCGTAAATTGCATCCTCAACAGGTGTACTTGCGAACTTACTTGCGATAAGTGAGCGGCCAATGAGATCGCAAACTGTAAGCTTGGCAGAATGCGTAATTTTATTCGAATAGGAGAAAGCGAGGGCCTTCGGTGATGAAACCATTTAAGCAGAAAACATAATGAAGGAAAACACTAAAGGAAAATACTGAAAAAATGACCAATATTTGCCTCAAGAATTAAAACGAGTAGCTTTTGTACAATTGTGTGCAGAAAATACAAAGACATATGGGACACGAAAACAACACAAGAATGGATGAAAATTGCCAGTAAAGTGTAAGGACGATCTTCCTTTTCTCTACGACATAATGAAATAAGCGGTCCCTTTTAAATAACTCACGTTACGGTCAAACCTCAGAGATATTCTTTTGTGAGAGAAGTTTGTATTGTGGTTTAAGAACTATAAGTTTTCAGCATTAAATAATTTTCTACAATAATAATCCCAAGTAGCTTGTCTAGAATGGACAAATGATCAGATACTCAATCAATCAAAAAACAGTCTGAAATCTGATAGTCCTGCCTTAGACAAGGGTTTCAAACGCCCAAATTTTATGTTGTGGGCCGAACCACTCACTGAACGCTATTCCAGTGAATATCTCTGACATATTGTAATGGAGATTTGGCGCAAGTTGGTGAAAACGTATCGAAAGATGACGTTTAACTGCATGCTGTCACTCAGAAATGCTGAGATCAATATAGAAGAAAGCTGAAGCTTCTTGAGTGAAAATGCATAAACTCCGTTGTCATCACGTGCAATAACCAAGGGGGTTTCCCCATTTTAAAAATTTTAAATGCCAAAACCATCCCCCTTTGACATCAGTCAGCAGAAGTTCCTCACTCAAGTTGTTAATCAATATTAACGGCATACTTTAATAATCATTCGAGATCCTATGACTCAAGAAGAAGTGAAATAAAATAACATGGCAACGAATAATATCCATCTAACTTTCAGCAATTATGGATGAGAAAAGCGGGAAGCTTTAAAAGAAACTACGCTTAAAGCGTTCTTTTTTTGGGGAACGGTGGTGGTCAGTGTTAGAGCGCGACCGTCACTGCTTAACTCTCGCGACGTGGAGTCTTAGGGTTCGACACACCATCCCACTCCCGCTGATGGAAGAGTTAGAAGTCATTGACTCAAATTCACACCGGACTGCATCGCTTTTGCCTAAATGAATGCTGATAAGATTGCAGAAGAATCTAATTGTATTGACTGCTTGATACGAACTCGAGAAAATAATGTTTAAACTTAACATCCCAGGACAAATAAATATCTATAGCCAACTTTACCAATGACTCACGAATCCACACTGAGATATCACATGAAATCAGTGGAAAAACTGTCATCAATCAGCGGACGCCCTTCCTATCATAAACACCCTGAAAAGAGTATTATAGCATCTTCTAAATAAATGAGCCTAGGTAGATACAAAACATAATTTTTAAAGAGAGAGGGTAAAGCCACAGCGGCTGAAATAGTGAAAAGAATAAAAAACACCCCAAAAACTTCTTGAAATGTTCGAGTAGAAAACAGAAGAAATTAAAAAAAATAAAACCACAAGTCTGCACTAGTTTTCGACTAAAACTCAAAAAATATCAACCACAGTCTGAAAAGTTCGACTAAGAACAAAGATCCCAGCAACGGATGCTTCAAAAATCATACCCTATGACCAATGTCAAATCGAACGTGCATGAATGTGAGTGATGATGAAAATGATCGTACGCGGTCTGAGCTAGAGCATAAAATCGTGACCAGTACGATAAAAGACTCGCATTAACACCTCTTAAAGAACGAGAAGACCCTCTTGTATGGCAGGGGATGAACTGAGTGCGAGGTATCCTAATCTTTCACGAGTTAAGCAGGCGACTTACTGCGAACTTACTGGACTTGTCTTGCCGTGAAGGTGGGGCTGCCTACGTGAGCGTCACTATTTTTGTGCTGGTCTGTTTCTACGATGAAATAAACGTATGAGATGAAATATATTAATAATGAAAGTTATAAATTTATTATTTTTGAGATAACTTTTTAAATAATTTATTTCAACCATCGTAATTATGGTATTAATGTTGAAGACCTCTAAAATTAGATTAATTGGGTTTTCCCCCCTCTTTCAAAATGAAGACGAGGCTGAGCGAAAGAGGTTGGTGCAATAAGAATAGACATTCTTGGGAATTCACAGGAAATTTGAATATATTTTTTTCAATTCAATTTTTTACAGTAGAAGCTCTATAAGAATTAGTTGCAAGCGATATTACACCTTTTACTGGGGAAATATTTTCATAAGAACTTTTTTTTGACTTTTATAACACAACCAATTAATAATGTGTTCGGATCAAAAAAGCAATCTATATGGATAAAACTCACTCAGACGCATAATTGACAAGATCCATTTTACAATACTAATACATAATATAATATTTAACATATTATTATATATATATATATAATATTATGTATATATATATATATATATATAAATATAAATATAATATATATTATAATATATATATAACCGTATATATATATATATATATACCACTAAATATAATATTTATATATATATATATATGATAATTATATATATATATATATATATATTATATAGTATATATATATAATTAATATATATATTATAATATATATATATATATATATAATAATATATAAATATATAATATATACCTCAACGATGTTTCAAATTAAAATTTCCAAAACCGTTTTAAGATCAAACCAGACAGAAATAATTAATAATTTGTTCGCAAAATGTGAAAAAAGAACAAAATAAAGCTATTTATGTTTGCATCCAGAAATAAGAACTGAAATGTTTACATATCACCTTTCATGATTTAAAATAAAAAAAGAGTGAAAGTCCGAAGCAAGAATTCATAGTCGTGTTTCCCTCTATGTATAATATATTAATTAAATATATCTATATATATATATATATATATAATAAATATAAATTATATGAAATTATATATATAATTATACATATATATAATATATATATCTATATATATTATATTATAATATAAATTAGGTAACAATATATATATATATATATTATATACTTTAAATATATAGCAATAATATATTATATTAATAATAATATATAATAATTCATAATCTCTCTCTCCTCTTCTCCCCTCTCTCACTTTTCTCTCCTCTCTCTCTCTCTCTCGTCTCTCTTCTCGCTCTCTTCTCATTTTTTGAAATGTGATGATGGTATATTGGATGTTGATATTTCCTAATATATGATATATATATATATATTATCATATATAATTCGACACTAATTATATTATTATATTATAATCATATATATATAATATATATATATATATAATATATATATATATATATATATATATATACAGTAATATATAAGGAAAAAGTACACTATCCATACACATAGCATCATTTCAAGAAAAGAGAGGAGAGAGAGAGAGGAGCGAGAGAGAGAGAGAGAAGAGGAGAGAAAGAGAGAGAAGAGAGAAGAGAGAGAGAGAGAGAGAGGGAGAGAGAGAGACAAGAGAGAGAGAGGAGAGAGAGAGACAGAACGAGGATGAAGAGAGAGAATTTTCATATTACTCTGACACTCATAATGAAGGTATGCATGATATTAGCACAGCAAGACATCCAATGAGGACTCACATCTAAAATAAAAGTATTTTTGATGTATGATTTTGTTCAATTTAGTTTCAGACCACAAATTGTACAAACAAATTGATTGCATTCTTTTGCACCCCCTCCTAAGAGCTAATATCAACAGCTAAGTATATAATAAATATATAGTATATATTATATAATAATATATAGTATATAAATTAATATATATAATATATATAATATTATATAAATATATAATATAATTAATATATATAATATTATATTTATATAAAATATATATACAAATAAATATTATATATATATAATATATAGAAAAAAATATATATACGTATAAATATATCTATATATTATATATATATAATATAATATATATATATATTATATGTATATAATAATATAATAATATAATAATAATCAAATAATAATATATAATAATAATATATAATAATATATAATAATTATAATATAATAGATAATAATAATATATAAAATAATAATAATAATAATAATTATAATAGATAATAATGGAAAGGAGGCGAGAAGGCTCGGAAAATGTAATAAGCGGCAAAAACGAAAAAATTACCAAATATCCAATTATTCTAGTTAAAAAAAAAAAAAAAAAATAATATATATTATATAGATATATATAACTATTATATATATATAATATATAATATTATATAATAATATAATTAATAATATATATATATTAAATATATAATTATTAAGAGATCTTTCTCAATTCTGCTAAACCGGTCCAGTTCATGATATAAAAAATAAATTTTGTTGAGGGAGCAGAAAGCGTTCAATCAACCCCTCTCTCGCATCTTTCAACAAAGTAAAGCCAAGCTAGCACCGTTATGTAGTAAGAACTCGGGATTCCTTACCAATGCACTAAAAAAGTAACAAAATTACAGCAAGTGAATTGTGCAGAATGTTTATTGAAACATATCAATTGATAAGAATAACGACGCTAAAGGTATGAAATTAAACACTCTGTATCAATCTTAAAGTCACGGAGCCCTCATATATATAATATATATATATATTATAATATATATATATAAAAAATATATATATATATATATATATATAATATATATATATATGTATTATAATATATAATATATATATAATATATATAATAATATTATCTATAATATATATTATATATAATATAATATATAATTATATGGTAAGGTACTAACGCCCACAGGAAACGGACGGTGAGTGTCGGACAAAAAAAAATTTCCAACGTAGCAATCTATGATACATAATGGATGTTCGACGGCGGCGAAAATGATTTTTGTTTTTACTATTTTTAGGGGTGAAATTAGCTTAGGTTAGTTAGGTGATTAAGTGTATGGTTAGGTTACGTTAGGTTTGGGAAAAAAAATTTCTTTGACTTTCAAGTTTGCCCCTAAAACAGTCTATTTATTTGACATAGAGGCTCAACCTGGAAGATTTTTTTTTGTTCACTCCCGTTCCGCTGTGGGCTTACTAAGTAACTTTTACATATAGGCTAAGATATATATATAATATATAATATATATATATTATATATATATATATAATATAACTATATATATTATATTTATATATATATATGATATTAAATATATAATTATAAATATATATATGATATATTTATAATAATATAATATATAAATATATATATAATATATATATATATATATTATATAATATAAATATATATATATATTATAATAATATATATATTAATAGTATATTATATATATATATAATTAATATATATAATGAACATGTCCGAATTTTCTACAATTACCCCATCCCAACTATCATTTGATCATAAGACATTGTATGCACTTAACATATAGCTATATACGTATATATATATACTATAATTATTATATATATTATATATATATATTATATTATTTAATATATTATATATATACTATAAATAGTAACCACAACAATTTCATACAGCGTAGGAAGTTTTTCACAGTATAAAGGCTTAAAATATAGACATACGGTAAGTAATCATCATTCAGTACATAATACTACATGTACAAATGTAGTACATTGTAATTCATGTGGTTTGAATCTCTCCTCCTTCTCTCTCTCTCCTCTCTCTCTCTCTCTCACCTCTCTCCCTCCTCTCCCCTCTCTCTCTCCTCTCTCTCTCTCCTCTCCTCTTCTCTTCTTGTGATACCCGCGTAAACTGTAAGGAACAATAGCACAATATATAATTATAGTATTATAATTATATAATAATTATATAATATATATATATTATATTATATTATATATATATAAGTATATAATATAATATAATATATATTAATTATCTGTGGATATAGTATGTAATAGCATAGGAAGTGTTTACAGACATGTATAAGAAGACTTAAATGTACCAGTAAATATGGTATCATATTCCCTTCCCGCCTAATCTTCGCGGATGCTTTCACCCTATCCGGGGGGTCGGAACCAACCCCGCGATAAGGTTGAGCGGTTTTACTGTTTTACTATATATAAGATATAATAATTAAACCCTCACCTACGCCGGGTTGCCGGTTCCAGACCCCGCGATAGGTAACAATCCGCGAAGTAAGGCGGCGGAGGGAAAATAATACTATTTTATGTACATATTTACAAGTGTTACAGGACAATGTATAAAGACTTAAAAGATGTACATAAATAGTAATTATTTTTCCTGCGGCTCCGTCTACTTCGCGGATTTTCACGACTATCTGCGGGGCGTCTGGAGACAGCAAGCCACCGCGCATAGGTAGTTTACTGTTTATTATATAATAAATATATATATATAATATATATATTATAATATATAATATATATATAATTATATATATATAATATTGGGTTGTAGTGGTACCAAGTAGGATTTTTTAAAAGAAGGTATCCTGAATCCGTTGATTGTTGAAAAATAGGTGTGCGCTTTCTGCCCAATACCGTTCGGAAGCATTTAATTATTAATAAAGGGGCCTTTCAATATATATAATTATATATATAAAAAATAATATAATATATTATATATATATAATAATATATTAAATATATAATTATAATATATAATATATAAATATATATATATGTAATCTAGTTATATAATATAATATATATATATTATATATATATAGATATATTATATTATATAATAAGTATAATTATATATATATATATAGATATATATATAATATAATAATAATATTCATATATATTATATAATAGGTGCTTTCCTGTTTCATCAAGATCAACGATAACCTCGTTTAGTTAAAAAAAATCCGCAGAAGGGTTTGTAATCACTAAAGTCACTTTTATCTCCATGGTCTCAGAACTCGTCATTCCGTTATCGGGAAAATTGTGAAGCGTGGCTGGTATGGGTGTCATGCAGAACCCTAGCCCAAAGCACCGTTTCTCCTGTAATATTGCAACTGAAAGCGTGACAAGGTACAACTAAAACCGTCAGAAGTAGTTATGCTCTAGCACTTCAACAGATTCCTTATATACATTTTAGTAAAAATTCAAATGATACAATACAAGCCAGACAATCATAAGGAAGTTCAGCCAAGATGCCTAGTGTCAGGCAATATTCACGGTCTTATGAGCAAAACTCTAAGAGGTAATACCTTCCCTTGTGTTTCCTTAATAAGGGCGAAGAGCTCAATGTATGGTAATGGTTCCTGGTTTTGAATAATGTTTTGAAATTGATGAATAGGGCGTACAATTCGGCAGTAAAAAAAGGAGGTAAAGTTGAAAAAGAATCAAAAATAGTAAAAAATCTTTACCTCGTAATAAAAAACCTGAAATAGATTTCAGAAAATACTTTATGAAAGACAGTGAGTGGCGGTTAACTGTAAAAAAAAAAGTTGTACACGAAACAAGGAAAAAAAACATCAAGTAACTTGTTGATAGTCACGAATAAACAAAAAACATTAAAAGGCGATAGCAATGGTGCAAAAATCTTTTTGAAGTAGTATTTGTAGAAAGAAGTAAGTAGTAGTAGGCAGCCTGAAGAAACGGCAGAACGTTCTGAGTTCCATTGTAAACCACAATTGAATGCTGATTTATAATAAGAGGATTTTATTTTAACAGTGCACCGAATACTTATACAAAGACTTCATACCCAATTCAACATCAACGCATATCACTTTAACAATTGGATAACTCTTGTGAAACGTTTTTAGAGGAATTGAGTCACGTTAAAAACAAGCCAAGAACAAAATTCACTAACAGCAAAAGCAACATGTAATATTATAGATAAATTTAAGCAAAACTTTTCTGTCTGAACTAATTTCAAGCATAGACATATCAATTAGAGGTTCACAACATAGTTGCGTGCATCAAATTCAAATGTCAGGAAAACGAACTCAACCGTGAGCAAGATAAAAGGTATGGTAAATGTAACTAATAAAAACCAAAAGGACAACGCCAATGAGCTGAAATGTAAATACGCAAATCAAAGAAACGATTGAACTAGCAGCGATTCGGCGCATGAGACGGACTTCAACCATCAAGACCGCGATAGCGCACCTTGAATATAAGCTCTGTCGAGCGTAAAGTAGCTGCCCCTAAGCCCTACATTTTAGTGAGCACTAGAAACTGGATACGGTCAGTAATTTTCTCAAAAGTTAAAAGGGGACCTTTGAAGGAAAAAAAGCGAAAGGATGTGGAATCAAATATGTTTTGGCATCTCACGTAACAGGGCTGACAGTCATCACGAGATGATACACTTCGGGATAAAAAACGGCCAGGGCTCTCAACAGGTAAACAATATGTATCCCAATAATCTGTTCTGTTATTTTGAAGTTAATGAACGCTGTTTTTCACATCGTACGCAACTGTCTCCTATGATTAAGGATTTCATCCTCACACCTTACACAGTTCAAAGAGTATCTTCGAAAAAATAATGGGGTTTTAACAGCTATAAAAGAGAAGAACTCTTAGAGTTTTTCATCCATTATAGATAAATAAATATTGGGACCTGAATATAACTGCCACCGAGGTGGTAAAGCGGCCTATACAGTAGGCACACTAACTAATCAAATGTTTCCTATAGTGTACACTGTAGATAGTCAGTATCCGTAGTCAGATATCACTCAGCTACCAAAAGATTTTGTTAAGATAAGTGTCGCAATCGTCTTGAATACCGAGTTGGGTTGTACAAAGTTCTGAGATAATATTGTTGGTATTCTCCTGTTTATTTCCTTGAGGAAAATTGCCCTTATGTACCCCCATTTCCCTTCTTTGCCGTAAGTATGAAAACTTTAAATACAGCGAGCTTCCAAGATACGTATAGTCATATCATGAGGTCATTCCCACAATATGTTTCACATTAAAGTAAGTACAAAATAAATCATTCTGACATAACCTACGCTTTTAAACACTACACATCGTGTTACTTGACAAAGATACGATTTGTTCCAAATAAAAGTCAGCTGAACGACACTACCACTGCGTATAAGTACTCTAAAATATGCAGATCATCCATTGTATATATATATATATATATATATTATATAGGTATCTAATATAAATATATATTAAATATATATATATATTATGATCAGTATATATAAAATATATTTATAGATATAATATATATATATAATATCCAGTATATATAATTATAAATCATATAATATATATATATTATAATAAATAATATATATATTATATTATATAGAAATAAATATATATATATATATATTAAATAATATTAAATATAATATATATATAATAATAAAGTCATCAGAATACGTTTGAAAATATATTATAATTTCTTTGTTATGTTATTTTTAAGTTATTTGCCAACCATCTACCAACTTCATCTTTCCTCGTGTACAAAATTTAGTATTAGTTATAAATGCCGAGCGTTAGGAAATATAATACTGTTTATGGTGCTTTTAGCTGGATACTCGATTTATGACTGATTTCATGGTTTAAAAGATACTTGATTCATATTGGTTATTGTAAGACGCCTGTGTTCACGCTTCCATCATAGATCTAAAGTAGTTCGAAAAATAAAAAAGAAGCGCGCTTAACTTGTAAGTTTAGTAATAACCACAAGGTATCCGTACATTGTGATTCAAGTGTTAAATACACATCATCTCCAAGTGGCTGTTCAACCTATAAGTCTATCACATATTTCTTTTTAGATGTACTTCAGTCACGCTTGGAAATTATATGACAAATTTAGAAAAATCAGAAAGTTTTAATTTGCTGAAGCATCATCATTCGCGCATACATATGGGACAGTTATTTTTGCTGCGGACAATATTGATCACAACATTGCGACACTTAAAGGCGATAACGCATTTCATGGCATGGGAATAATGGCAGCGATAACAACAGGGCAGAAAATCATAAAGAATAATTTCCAGAGGTAATGTCACAGATTATGTTGTAAAAGAAACATCTATGAATATTTCCGTGATAAAAGCTCAATAATTGATTTGAAATTCCAGATATTACCCTCTGTACAGGTTAAAGATTTTCATATTATGAGCATTTATATGAATGATGAATCAACTCCATCACATCAGGTCTATATTATAGCACTAGATAGAGAATAGAGTAACGTGTCTACCAATATTACAGAGAGTAACTCTATACACTTAACATACTACATAACACTAATACTATAGAGTAATTAGATATTTACAATACTATTCTTTATATAAATGTCCCTTGAGATGTTACTTAACATTGACTAAAATATTAAGCATAATAATAATCCTCCAAAAGATATAACATAACTGAGCTCTTATATCACTGCTCGTACTCATTTGGATAATTAATTGACAATCCAAATAGAGAGAGAGAGATAGATTAATCTGAGTCTTCTAGTGCATCTAACATTATATAATAAGCTCTCAATCACACTTAATTTTGTATAGTGAGAGTTAATTCCCAAACACTCAGAGTATATAAAACTAATAATATCAATACACACAACTCATCCACAACCTGGCATTTATTAAATGAAATTGAAAGATATCGACTAGCATTATATTTACTCATGTCAATCCTATTGAGACAATCTAATTAGACCATAAATAATAATAATGAAATATAAATACATAATAAAATAATACAATAATATAATAATAATAATAACTAATCATAATAATAATAACTCAATAATAATAATAATTAATAATAAAATAAAATCACTATCAATAAAAGAATAATAATAATAATAAAATAATAATAATAATAAAAATAATAATTAATATAATAATAATAGTAGATAATAACAAAATGAAAACTTAATTATAAATCAATGCTGATATAATCAAATACTTCGAGAGAATTAATAATAATCTATTGATTATATAATAATAATAATAATAATAATCAGTTGTTCTTCCGATTAGCCTAGTAATATAAAATACAATAAAGATTATAAATGAGTAATAATTAAATCTTCAAAGAAGCAATCTTATATAAATAATTAATTAAAGTAATAGCATATAAATACAAAATATATTAATCCCATACCTATAAAAAGATAAGAAAATATAAATAATAATTCAAATTAAAATAATAATAATAAGTCAGAGCAACAAGATGACTGATAAATAATAAGTATATATTAGATATACAATATACTCGCTATACTACTGACTTTTTGAATTCACTATACACTACACCTCACTACATATTATTTCCCTAATTTGTGATTATGTTACTAATCACCAATATATCTAGATATCATTTATTATTAACTAACTCAATACAATATAAAGAATAAATTACATCAAAAATAATAAATATCTCTTATATAACTTCTAAAAATAATTTACAAATTATAAATAATAATGATAATCATTTGTCAGATAATAATAAATAATAATTAATCTATATATATATATTTCTTTTGTAATATGAAATACAAATTTAATTAAAAATTCACAGAGCAATAATATATCAAGCATACTAATAATAATATATCACTTTAAAATTCTTAATTATAAGAGAAGAATATCACCATTAATCATTTATGATACTAATTGTGATATTAGAGATTCCAGGAGGCTATGAACAGGAAGAACGAGGTATTGAGTGACAAGATAATGAAGATAAGCATACAAAATAAAATAATTAATAATATTAATGCGAACATATAGAATACTCATAAACTTCAATTATAAATGAATTAGAATGAATAGAATAAAGATATAATGAGGCAATTTATCAGAATATATATATACGTCAAATTAATTAATAAGCATATATATTATGAGAATAAAAGGGTCCCATATTCACGAATATAAATTTCCACTCATAATTATAGATTAATAATATATTTAGAGTAAATAATTGAGAGCAAATGAATCCAATTCTATCCCAGCAGATCATATAATCTTATCAATATATAATATTCCCCGGTTTAATAATAATAAACACAAATGACTTATAAATGAAATAAATAATACTATAATTAATATAATAATAATTAATAAGTAAATTAATTATATAAATAATAATAATTAAATAAATAAATAATAATAATTATATATATAATAATGAATATAAAAATATAAATAAATTAGTCAATAATAATAATGAAAAATATAAATTAATAACTAAAAATAAAAATCAAATTATAATAAAATAATAAATTTATTAAATAATAATTATAATTACTTATAAAATTTAAAAAAAAAATTAATAATAAGATAATATATAATTAATTATCAATATATATATATATATATCTATAGTAACACTATCTAATAGTTATATGATTATAAGTAATATATATATTATATCATTAATTATATGATGAACTCAAATGAAAGGAAGGTTTGTTAAGTAAGGTATGCAAGTGAAGTGTGTGTGTGTGTGTGCTGTGTGTGTGTGTGTGTGTGTGTGAGTGTGTGTGTTGTGTGTGTGTAAGACCAAGAAGGTTGTGTAGATGTGTGTGTGTGTGTGTGTGTTTGAAACGGAAACACACACACTTGTTCAATAGTGAAAAATGGTGGATTGAAAAGGTTATTAAAGTCTATAAAAGGTAAAAAAAAAAAAATATTGTGGTTGAATCTACTAATAGCCAATGATATCGGGCTTCGAATAATTATATATGTATAAGATAAGGAATCATATGAAAGTAAAAGTGCATAAACGTAACGAGAAAAATGGTTATTAACAAGAAACTAGTATGGAAGGTATAAAGATGAATGAGAAACTATACGAGGGATATGGAAATTGTTACAACTGAAGGGAAATTACGGAAAGGTTATAAGAAAGAAAGCAAAAATAATATTTAAAAATAAAGTATAAATAAATTAATTAACATGATAATAATATAGTAAAATAAGATAATATATTTAATAATAATAATAATAAAATAAGTAATAATAATAATAATATTATAATAATATTATTCTTTTACTGATTATAAATCCTGATTAATAAAATAATATTTAACAACAGTTAACAAATGTAATAATAAAATATATAATTATTAATAATAATTAAAATATAATAATAATAATAATATAATTAAAATAATATAATTAATAATAATAATATTAATAATATATAATAATAGTTATAAATAATATATATATAATAATTAATAATATTAATAGCGAATATGAAGCGCAAAGTAATGTGTTATGTCGATATTGGTATAAAATATATCATTGGGGTGGTGAAATATAGTTAAAGGTATGGGTGACAGCGAATTATGTTAGACTGATGGAGAATGAATGAGATGTAGAAGTATTGCTTCGGTGCTTTCTTTATTGCAGATTATTGGATTGTGTGGTGATAATCCGAAAGAAATTTTGTTATTATTTTTTAGTACACACATTAGTATTAATGAGGAGGTGTTTGAAAAATAATCGAGAAACGAGCAGATGTGATGACGTTGCAAGAGTAAGCATAGCAGTTATAAGTGTAGAATCAAAGTACTGGGAACGTGGTAACTTGACAATTACGCGATATAGATATAGGTGATACACCATACTGATTCACTTGCATTTTATATCAATGCATGCCGTGATTGTTACGCCTAAGACATTCTAGGTGATGGCAGGAGATTTTGAATCTTTGCAAGCAATTGAGGTTTGAATTGTGCTGAATACGAGTTGCGATAATGGAGATAGTGGCGGGTTAGCTCTATCCACTACCATACTGCCGGCGGCCACTATGAAATAATTTGTTTCATAAACTCAAACAATTTATTTGAATTACTCTTTCATTTTCAAATTAACTTTGCAAGATTTAAAAATAAACTTTTTATTGCTTTTATGCTAAATATATAATAAACTTGTTTTAACTGAAAAAGAAATATAAATATACAAATTTAGCTAGCTTTAATATATAAGTTTTTTCGTTATTTACATGATCTAATTATAAATTAGTTCAGATATATGACAATATCTCTTTCTCTTGATATAACAGAGATAATAATTATAATACATATTATATATTATATCATTAAATATTATATATATATACTATATGATATAATATATATATTATTAGAAATATATAGTATATTATAAATATATTAAATATGTATACTATAGTCTATATATATATATAATATATATATATATATATATATATATAAAATGTATATACGTATAGGATTAATAATATGATAGATATATTATATATAATATATTATATTAATATTATACTACTATATATTAATATAAATATAATATACATATATATATTATCATATATATATATATATATTAATATATATAATATATATATTATATACTATATAAATATATTTATATATATATATATATATACTTAATATATATTATATATATATATTATATATATAATATATATATATATATAATATATACTATAAAATATATATCTATATATATTTATAGTAATATAATATTATATCATATATATATTAATACTTAATATATATTAATATTAATATATTAATATATAAATATAATATATGATATTATATAGCTATAGTATATAGCTGTAGCGTAGTACTAATATATATATATTATTACCTATATATATATATAGTATATAATATATATATAATATATATATATATAATTAGTTATGTAAGCGTAAGCGTATAGACACTCACTTGTAGAAAAACTTAGAAGAGAACATCATATTAACTACTAAAAATTCAGTAGTCGCAGATAGTTAACTATTTTTTTTGTACATTTTACTACCCAGTAGTTTATGTTACCAAGCGCGATTTTCCATGGTTAAAAATTTTGAATCTATTTATCTTATTTTATTGCTTCACATTGAACTTTCCATATTGAGCTATGGGTGCAGTTATGTAGTTCAGTGTCTTAAATATTTATCACAAAAGTCTGGCTTAACAACCATTCTGTAAACAATCCATATGGCAGTTAAGAGTAATACTACTACACAATCGCAACAAACTTAATATAAAGCTCAGAGCCGCTAATCAACACGAGGAAAGTTAGTATGATATAATACTGACACCGGTAAATAATTAAAGGACTATAGATAAAAGAATTAGAAGATGACTGACTAATGTTAGCGTAGTACATGATGGTTGACAATTACATATATTTTTTGTCGAATAGTGGGCAGCAAAATCGTGTAAAATAGTTTACAATTACATATTTGCAGAAAAGTAATTACTCTAGAGTGAATACACATATTGTTAGAGCCGCGGAAAAGCCGGGAGCAATGAGATCATGCCTTAGTGATATATATTAATATGGATACTGATCGCACTAGAAAGAATCATAAATTGAGGAGAGTAGGATTTGTAGTAATTTTGTAGTAGCTAATTGTATTAATGATGATAATATTAATATAATTAACAACCGTATATAAGTGAATATATTCAATAGTAAATTTAGCAAAAGTAAAAAAATATTATATATTTATTTTACCATTACTTAAACCAATTGCGAAAGACCCTAATAATTATTGTGTATGTTATAAAATAAATAATATATAGATTATATATAATATATATTCAATATAATAATTATAATAAAATAATAAATAATAATATAATAAATAATAGATAAATATAATAATAATAAATTAATAATAATATTTAAATATTTTTTTTATGTGCTTTTTGAAAAAAATAAAAAACAGAAATATATCTGAAAATCTATTTTTACTATTCAATAAATTAATGAAATAAATAAATTAAATATAATATTATTCCTATATATAGATAATAATTATTAATAATATAAATATGAAATAAAATTATATAATAAAACAATAATTAATACCAACATAACTAAGCAGTAGCAGGTCTGGATTAAAGTGTGTTGTGTGTGATGTGTGGTGTGTGATGTGTGTTTTGTGATGTGTGTATGTGTGTTGTAAGTGTTGTGTGTGATGTGATGTACGTGTGATGTAGGTTGAGTGTGAGGATTGTGTGTTGTAAACCATCTTTAGACATATATAATATAATGAGATATTTAATAATATTAATATATATATAGATTACTAATTATCATTAGTAATAATGATAATAATAATAACTTATATTAATAAATATAAAATAAGTAATATATAATTAAATTTAATAATTAATTAAAATATAAATATGATATATTAAATTAATATAGATAATAAATATTAAATAAATTATATAATTATAAGAATCATATAGAATATAAATATATTACTAATATTATAATATAATTATGATATATAAATTAAATTAATTAATGGTCAGCACCTCTAGAAAAGTCCACAAATTCCATATCTTAATACTACAATATGCTAACCAGGGAAAAAAGGAATACATTGACTGGAATATGCTGGTAACCTAATTTTAGTAAGGAAAATAAAAAAAAAAAAAATAAAAAAAAAAAATCATCAAAAAATAACAATAGCTACAATGCGAAAGGAAATATCATTTTGGAATCACTGGTAACATTTTAGAATAGGTAAATAGTAAAAAAAAATAAAAAAATAAAAATAAATATTGTTAATAATTATAGTAATAAAATTGATATTAAAATGCTATCCACTATAGACTAAAAGTATTATTGGTTATAAACTTAACATTTAAAATAAAGTAGATTTATTATTTTATTATATTGTTTTTTAACTAAGAATACCGCAAGAGGTCATAGACCACATTTTCGGGGGAGCACCGATCGCGCACGAACGGAGTCGGGGTCTCCTCAGCCTTCCGGGGAATACGGGTAGGCACCTAATGGCCCACCTCGGGGAGGGTCTCCGGAAACCCCCGGCTCTTTGGTATTTGGGCTCGTACGCGGGTTCTCCCCGCCTCACATATCGGCCCGGTGTATTGGAAAACGATCCCCCAGTGTTCCCGTCCGGCCCGAGCCCCAACTGAAAATTGCCGTGTAATAGCATTTTTACAAATTATCTAATATAGGAAGTAGCAATAGCTTATAAAAAAAATATTAAACAGTAATATTGTTATTTTTTTAATATTTTTTTACATTTTCTAAACTAAAATTTACAAGGATTCCAAAAATGTTTTATTTCCTGTACTTTGTAGTTTTCGAGATATATTTTTTTTTTTTTTTTTTTTTTTTTTTTTTTTCTTTTTTTTTTTTTTTTTTTTTATAAGGGAGGGACGTTTCTCCTCGGTAAAATGTGCCAGGATTCAAGCAATATATTCCTTTTCCCCGTAGCTGTTGTAGTTTTTGAGATAGGATTGTGGCTCTTTGTAGAGGCTGGCCATATCTCACTAATACTATATTATACACCTTATATATATACCTATATATATAATATATAGATCTAACTCACTTATTTAGCATATACATGTAATACAGTAGCATTTGCTAATGATTTGCTAATGATATCTATATATATATAGTATATAAACTACGGGTATTCCGTAGGTATAATCTCACTAGGTGTATACTATACTATATATACTAATATATACTTATATATACGAGCTTGGTGAGCCTTTCTCGATATCCACCATATGTATTCAAAAATTTATTAATGGGAGCTTACACAATATATTGTCAACAGGAAAATACATTCGCGTTCGTAATCCTGCGCCAACAGTACTTGCCACTGGCAAGATTGTAAGACAGGAAAAAAAAAACTAAACAAAAAAAAAAAAAAAAAAAAAAAAAAATTTATATCGCAAAAACTACAATAGCCCTGGAAATGTAATGTACATTTTTGGAATCCTGAGTAAATATTCCTCAGCGAGAGAGAAAATTACAAAAATAATAATAAAATAAAAAAATTATTGTTATACAATCAGACTAGTAACACTGGCAGATGAAAGCAAGCGACTCCTAAGTGAGTTAGAACGTGTTATGGTTTCTCGATATATAAAAATTAGACTTTTCCATTAAATTTTGCTTTTTTTTTTCTATGACTAAGAATCCAAGGGTTAACGCATCAGAATTTGGACATGGATTTTGATTGGGGTCTTCTTATCGGCCTTCACGGGAAACTACCGGTGTAGGCACTGGAATATCCCCATACCTCCTTGAGGACAGGGAGGACGCGTCTCTTGCAACGAACCCCGCTCTTTGGTATATATATGGGTGGGCGCGGGGGTTCCTCCGCCCTCCCCCTACGGGTAATCGGAAAACGTCCCCCCGGCTATGTATCCAACGTCGGCCTCGAGCTCCTCATATTTTCGGTGCCTGTTATTTATAAGCAAATAAATCTTTTATAAGAACGTCTATTTATTTTATCGAGAAACCATAAAAGGCTCAAATAACTAATCAATAAGGCCTTAATCATTTTATTAAACTAGGTAGTTTTTTTTAAAAGGCGAGGTATTTTTTGTTTATTATTATTTTAATTTTCTTATGTGAAATTTCCAGGATTCAAAAATGTATTCTTTATCGCTGTAGCTATTGTAGTTTTTGAGAATATAAATTTATTTTTTTTTTTTTTTTTTTTTTATATTTTTTTTTTTTTTTTTTTTTAACATTTCCAGCGAGCAAACTTGGACCAGGCATTTCTCCAGCAAGTATTCGTTTTATAAATCTGTAGCATTAATAGTTTTTAAGATAACTATATAATTATGAATTAATGAAAATTGCTAGGCCATATAAATGATATTTATAAAATAATATTATTAATATATATTTATATATTATATATATATATATTTACTATTATTATATATATATATATATATAATATATTTATAATTATAATAATATATATATTTAAATATAATATTAATACAATATTATATAATAAATATATATAATTTTATAAAAATATTAATATATTAATATTTATTTATATATATATATAAATATATTATTATTATATATTATATAATATTATTAATTAATAATTATTATATTATGAATATATATAATTAATTTATATAGTAGTTGTCACCACCACTACACGGGCAAGACGACTCACTTAATTTACAATGGGGGGATGTTTGCACACCTCAGCATTCAAATTACACTAACGCAA
This sequence comes from Trachelipus rathkii, assembly GCA_015478945.1. Classification (NCBI taxonomy): domain Eukaryota; kingdom Metazoa; phylum Arthropoda; class Malacostraca; order Isopoda; family Trachelipodidae; genus Trachelipus; species Trachelipus rathkii. The sequence goes on from JABUQX010091242.1 coordinate 20,842, forward strand.
CTACGGCAGAAGAGCACAGACGCAAGACTTTAAAGTGAGGAAGAGATTAAAATTCAACAGGAAACACAGAAGATGGCTAGAGAATTCCCAGAACAGAGAGGCCAAGGAAGAAGGAAGCACCGCAACAAACTAGTCTGAAGTTAACTAATATCAACACAAAATCATGTGCCAACACAGCACCTTGTGCTACGAGGGCGTTCGTACTATATATTATATATATATCTATATATTATATATATAATAATATATATATATATAATATAATATAATATTATATATATATATATATATAATATATATATATATATATAATTATATATAATATATTATTTCTATAATATATATATATAATATTATTATATATATATATTAATATATATATATATACATATTACTTAATATTATATATATATTAATATATATTTTATATATATATTTAAATTATAATATATTTATATATATAATGTATATATATATATATATATATATATATAGTATATATATATTTCTAATATAATTAATTAAATATAATATATATATATATATTAATTAATATATTATTTAATATAATAAATATAATAATATATTATATAAATATATATAATATATATAGAATATCTATATTATAATATTATATATATTATATTATATATATAATAATATATATATATATATATATTATTATTGATATATATATATATAGATTTTTGTTTTTATTAAAGTTTCCCTTTTAAAAACATTTCTCTCATTTTGAAGCTAAGGGAGTTGCTCAAAAAATCTAAACATTTTATTCTAATTTTACACTGTATCTTTTCTCAGTTTCCAGAAGCCTTAATGAAAGTTTTAATTGTTTCATGTCTTACAATCTTTTTAAAAATTTAATTATTTTTATATTAAAACAAATTATAATATACTATAACACTTGTACTATCAAAATCCCTTAAGTTAGAAAATATTGACGATTTTGAAATTAAATGTTTAGTTTTTCTCAGTTTGGTTAAGATTTTTTCTGTATTATAAAAAATTTCAATTGAATTTCTCTCATGCTCTTCCATTTAACTAATCTATTTCCTTTCAAATAATTAATGCTATTAGCAAAAGTTTAGTTTAGATTAAGTTACCTATGCAAATAAATATGGAGGGATTTAAGAAAAGTTAATTGGAAATTTTTTTGAAAAGGTGACATTACATGTTGTTAGAGGAAATTTGTTTTCTGAGAGTTATATATATATATATAATTATATTATTATATATATATATTTATATATATATATATTATATTATTAATATACGATATATATTATAGTAGATATATAGTAGATTAACCATTTTAGATTTAATATACAATACATGTAGGATTTTGTATAGGAATTATATGAATATATCTTGATATTTGAATGTTGAATATTTCGACACTATATTTCAAAGCTACAAAGTAAACTTATATTTAAAATAATATCTTAGTTAAGGCGTATATGTATAAGTATGATTATATACATAATATATGATAGATAATAATATATATTATACATAGTATATATCAATGTGCTACTATAGTTAATTACTACCTATATATATATTTATGATTAAATATAAATAATGCCTACTGGAGTATATATATATATTTATATAAAATATAATCTCTATTTCCAGCAATATTCTTATTCCTGCTAGTAAAATTCATGTTATAGTATATATTATATCCGTGATTCATCCGCCGCAAAAGCCAGGACATCCGTAGAGCAAAAAAACTATATATTGGTTAACAAAACTAAAAGAAATTCATTTGAGTGAAGTGTGTTAACGGGAACAGAGGGTGTCACCCGGAAAGAAATGTCAAATTCGCCGTTTTTATGAAAATACAGGATATACATCAAAAAAATGAAAATGATCGAATAGAGTAGAGGATTATAGTGCGGTCTCTGCAGGAAAAGGAAGTGCCTCCTCAGAGTTGTTAAAGAATTCCATAACGACTGTTTCAATATTGATCGATCCAGGTTAGTCTCATTTCAGGCCTCTAAGCGAGTATGCATTTGATAAGTTTTGTTAGGTATAGAACAGAGAAAATCTACTGTAGAATTAACAATCTTCACTCCATATTATTGTATGATTACTAGATAGCCCTTAGAACGATGCAACTTAGAGGCTACACTTAATATTTTTTATATAGAAAAGTCTTTTGGGAAGATTTTAAACTTTCAGAAGGCTGTAACTATTATTTTCCAATAGAGACTCGCCTATGTATTTTATCGTTTCACTCATTGTTACATTATTATTTTTTATTATAGAGTATTTATTCAAGTAATTTTTCAAGAAAAAGAAAAATTTTTTTTTTTTTTTTTAATAACAACCCTATGGGAGTTTTTTCTTACATTCTTTGAGACGTTCATGTAACTTTCTATTTCCTAAGAGCAACGATAATCGATTTTTCGTTTTCACTATTTTTATATTATTTTTTTAGAGTAGAATCCTGTGATTTTCAATAAAATTGGGGTGAACAACCCTCTGGGTAACATTCCCATTATTTAATCAGTATTTTGCATTTATTAGTCGGAAACAATCCAAACAAAAGAAGACATCGTCATGTTAAGTCCTAATAATTGTTAATAGAATTGAAGTTTAATGTTTCTTCAGCAGTATACTAGCGAAGAAACGAATTCTTTTTAATTGCTACGGAAAGGTGCAAATGTTGAATTTTTTTTTTTTTTTACTAACGGATACTTATCGGGTAATGATACAAGAAAGATAGGATAGAGTCGGGGTGTCTTCTCACCTAACCGGGTGACACGGGGGGGACTCTCGCCCCCATCTGTTCCTCCGTCGGCTCGAACCCCCTAAAAAGGATAAAAAAGAAAAAGTAATTAATTTTCTTCAATTATATTATTTATAGCGGTATTCAATTTCTAGTTTTGCTCTCGAGACAAATGCAGCTTTCAAGGTTTTCAAGGTTCCAATCAGAGAGCTCCGACCTGCACTTTTTACTAATATTAACATGGAGTTATTAATAAATATTGAAAAATAATATTTTTTTTTAAGTTTTTCGATGAAATTACTTTCTACTAAAAATGTTATTTATTTCTGTAGATGTTATAAGCAGTTTTTCCTATGTACACTGCCCTGAACTTTTCGGATGCTTGGCCATATAGTACTAGGAGCAGTGAGTATTAGACTTACAACTACTCGTCTTGGAGGGTATAAATAATAGATCAGAATAACTTTAAATGCCCAAGAGTAATAGTATTACACATTCACTCTATTTAATTTATAACAATTATTTATAATAATCATACCGACAATTATAACCGTAATTATAATAGCAGTAACAGCTGGGTACCTCTCTTATGTTGGCGTATATTTCTAATATAATATATATATATATAAACTATAATCGTGTAATTGGTGTACGATAACGCAGGAGGGATCGTGTCACATTCCCGATTTATTTAATAAATGAGATGAAAAAGATCATAAGGATATAAACTCTTATAAAAAAATCAATAATATAAGATATGAGGAAAGTTATAGCTTTTAATTTCAAGACAAATATATTAAATTAATTATAATATATTGTATGCTTTTTACAATAACAATGGATTTATTATGATAATTGTTAACCTATCTATATATTATAATATACAGAGTGTTATATTAGACTAAATTGTATTTTAATGAAAATTTCACAGGACAATTACTCTAAAAAATTTATAATAAAAGAATTAAGTGAAAACGAAAATTGTCGCCTACTTAGTTAAAAAAATTTAGTTCTTAAGCTCTTAAAGTTGTTAAAAAAATCATCCCTAGGGATTTAATTAAATAAAATATAAAAAAATTTTTTTATTTTTTTTTTGTAAAATTACACACTTAAAACATTTAATATATCTAACTAAAAAAAATAATAATATGACATAGTGATAACCCAAAATCGGCAGTTCTCTTTAGAAAAAAAGTTACAGCCTCTTATGAAAAGTTTATTAAATATTTCCAAAGATTACATTATAATAAAAATTTATGTCTGGCCTCGGCTTCGTTTTTTAGGCTAATTCCTAGTTAATGGTATGATAAGATTTGTTAATTCCACATAGATTTTCTCTGTGTAAATACTAATTAAAAACTTTATCATAACCTGAACTTAGAGGTCCTGAATGGCACCTACTAACTACTCTAGATCGATAATTTATTGATAAATAGTTCATATGTAGAGTGAATTTATTTAAACAACTTTTATGAGAGGCTGTAACTTTTTTTTTCGCTAAAGAGAGCGCCATATGTTTCGCTTTAACTATTCTTCCATTATTTCTTTTTAGTAAGAGATAAATATCCTGTGATTTTCATAAAAATCGGGGGTGACAACCATCTGGGAATAATAAAATTACCTTTATTATTATTATTGCTCTATCTATATATCTATAATAATCTTATCCTAATACAATTAATAGCCCCATGATTTTCCAATATCATCTTTTTCCTATCAAATCCTTTATATCCCTCGATAGATTTCCTAGCTACATCAATATTAAATTTAGTAATTTAATTATACTTGGATTATTTTTGTGATCAAAGCTCGTTGTACACTTATTTTGCAAAGGTCTTATTTTTCCTTTAACTCACTTGGTTCATCCTGCCATTCATTGGACTATCGCATTCTTTCCCTTCACTCACCCTGTTCCACTTTCTTTAAAATACCTTCTGAGATCCATCTCTCGACTTCAGTATTTAAACTTCTCTTTTATATTCATCTTCATTGTTCCCATATATATATATATGTCATAAACTTTATAGTGTGTTTCGCCACGAGAGTTGCGCTGTCCTGTAGATGTTTCGTGTTACTTCCCTGGCCGATTGTCCATTTTTCCAGTGACGGTGCTTAGCTTGTCGTTCGTAATATATTTGGTCGCCTGATGATAATGGATAAGCATCCAAAGTCCTTAATCTTTCTTTTCTGCAAATGATTTTCTTAGCACGCTTTAACCCTGGGATTTAAGAGGAGCTTCTCTTGCAAGCGACCCGAATATCCTTCCACTCTCATACCCTGTAATACCTTATATATCCATCTTAACTTGCCATCTTCTTTTCACTTACGTAACGCCCCGCAAGTTAGAATATAATAATTCTATTCTCTCATAAGACTAATACATCTCGACACCATTTATTAACAGATTATTTCATCAGAATTAACACGCTTTAATTGCGTCAGTTTTCTCTCTCAGCCATCCTTGTATAAATACGAGGAATAGTTTATATGGGATAAATAGTCAAAGTTGGAGTAGTTATATAATAGTAGAACGTACTTAGAGAGATATAAATAATAAAGAATTAAATAAATTTAAAAAATAAAATAAAATATGAAATATAATATATATATATCTTAAAATGAATGAAACGTGAATAATGTATGGATTAATGTAAATTTTCAAATGAATTGATAGATCAAATAGTGAGGGGAATATATAATGTGACAATCAATAATTTATATATTTATTTATATACGTTTAAATATAATTTAAGATTATTATTAATCTATTATTATTATATTATTATATTATTATATTATAAATATATTATTTAAATTATTATAATTTAATACTTTATTATTTTATTTATATTATATTATTTAGTATTATAGGATTTTTGACTATTTTATTTTAATTAATTATTATTACATATTTAATATAATTCAAAAAATATTAATAATATTATTTTCTTGATAAATTTAATATATTAAAAATAATTTTATTAATACTTTTCAGAAAAGTAATTAAAAGTATTCTTTTTTTTAACTAAATTATGCTCTATAGCTCGGCAAGCTTCTGGCATATATCCAGCAAGCTTTTTTTTTTGTTTTTTGTTTTTTAACATAAATGCAATATAGATAGATACTAATAATGAATTTATGATATGAGAATACAAGATAGGATAAAATATACCTCTAATAAATGAAATTATGTTCAAGTGTGAGGAACATGGATTCAACCCTCTTAAGTTGAAAATTCTTAAATAAGATCTACTAACAATATTTTTATAAATAAATTCAGCTATTTTAATTATTAATTAAGAATATATATTTTCAATAATAATAATTTTGAAATATCGATTTTTTAATAAGTAATATAATTATATATCTTTATTCTTTTTATATCAGAATAATCCATTTTTTATTAATTTGAAATTCAGCAATTTATGGACAACTTATTACAAATTATATTATATTTGTCATAAAATATAATATATTAAATATAAAAAATATATATTGGATTATGGTTTATTTGATATTGGCTCGAGGATTGGGAGGAGCGGAGTGAAATCTTTCCCAGCGGAACACCCAATAATTACTAAAATGAAGATTAGGTATGGATATCCGTGATGTACCCTTCACCCATGGATGGGAGGTATTAGAAAAATTGTTCTAAATTATTAGTATATTCTTTAGTAATCTATTATTACAACAAGGCTTTAAATAATAATAATTTATAAAACATATATATATATAAATATATAAAATATATAATAAGTAAAATAAATATATATTAATAATAATAATCACATAATATATAATTCAAAATTAGAAGGGAGACATGACTAGTAGTCTAAAGTTGTGCCTAACATACATTCATATGGTTAAATGTATTATTCCAATTAAATATACTCAATAGGTGACCATATTGATAAAATGGAGGTTTGAATTTATGATAAGAACCTAATAATAACATTATCATTGGAGGATAGAAGAATGGGTGATTTTGAATTAATGGATTTATAGGAGTGTGATAAAAAACTATATTTGCGGGGTATAGTCTCTCGAGAGATTGAGGAGGGCAGTAAAATAACCGCATATTAGGGGGAGGTGGATAAGGGAAACTGTAGAACTATAGGGCAAATTGGGTTATTAAGTTGTTGTAGATAGAAGATATATAGCTACTTGTATTTTGTCAAAAGAATATACATTTAAGTGAAAGAGGGATGGTTGGTGAAGAACAATGTGCTTTTAAAAGTGGTAGAGGATTGGAAGTGTTTTCTTCTTATCTTTTAATATTACTATTGAAAACAAAAAACTGGAAATTAAGAAACTAGAAAGAAAAAATTGTTATTTAGGTTTTTATGGATTTGCAAAAGCAAGTATGATAGGATAGATGTAATAATAGGGAAGCCTCCTCATCAAGAGTTACAGACATATAGTGTTGGGTGGAGTTTCTGAATGGAACTTCCCAATCACTACAGTATTAAGGTACTTTCTGAATGGTAAATCTAATACTATTCAAATCAGACAATGTATGAAAAGATAGTGAACTTAGTGTAAGAATAATGAAGTATGAAGAATGATTATGGTTTATTTTATTAAAGGCTGAATGTAGTGCAAGGGATGTGTTTATGTCTTCCATTGATTATATTTAATTATATTTTTTTGAATATGATAATGGTTTTGAACATTTGAAAAATAAGAGGTCAAGGTTGTAGCAAGGAAGGTTAGAAGTAATGTGAGATATGGAAGATGAGGATGGAGGGTGCCTAGACCTTATATCATATTAGTGGTTCTGATTTGGTTTTGTGTTTAGCGATAAATCTGGAAGATAAGTTTGAAGATGAGTTGTAGACGGGGTGTGGCAATATAGGGTGTGTATAACAGGAGGAGTTGAAGTTAAATATTTTGTTTGAAAAGATTAAGGGTTTTATGGCAAGTGAGTTGTGTTGCTTTAGCACAATGGAAATAGAAAAAAATAATGGAAAATATGTTGTAAGGTGCTTGAAATCGAGACGTTGAAGGTTTGACTACATAATTTTGGGCCTTTTTGGGGTGAAATCTTTTCTAGTATAGTCAACAGAAAGTTGGAATTTTCCTTAACCTTTTCCTTTTGAAGTGAATAAAGTTGAGAGAGGCGGTGGGTGCCTAGGACAGGGTTGGATAGCTCAAGGAGTTCATTTGGTCACAGGTCTCGCTACATACTTTTGGAATCGTCGTCCAACACTAAGAACAGATTTTAGGTTAGACTGCATGGGAGTGTAGTGTCCGTTGGTTTCCACATGGCCAGAATTTCAACATATAAAAACATTGGATTTTATGGAACGACTTATTAGATGGTTAATACAATTTATAGGATTTGTACTTAAGGATATATATATAATGTCTGGTTATAATCATATTGTTTAACTCTTTCAAATGAGAACTGATTTGAGCCTTTTTTTTTTTTTTTTTTTTACACAAGTTATATAGGACTGAACATGAATTTAGGTGATTGACCAAATTTTTGACACAATACCAATACCTTTGTGGTTAAAATACCTAAATACCCTTTTGGGAGCCAATACTAAATGCCCTGTAAGAAATAGGCCAATATACTTACATTTATATAACCTAGATATCTTTGGGCAAAATGCCCTAAATTATATTTATTATTATATTATATTATATATATATTATATATATTATAATATATCTATATATATATTAATATTCTTATATATTAGTATTATAATAATATTTATAATATATAATATATATATATATATATAATATAATTATATATATAATATAATATATATTTATATGGATAAATATATTATATATATATTATATAATTATATATAATATATTAAATATATATATATATAATATATTATATATATTATTATTAAAAATATAGTATATATTATATAGATATATATAATATATTTATAATATACTATATAATAATAATATAAATATTATATATATTATAGTTATAATAATATCAATATAATTAATATCAATTATATTATTATATAAGATATAATATAATATATTAATATATTAAATTATATTATTATTATAATATATATATAAATATATATATATATATATATATTTTATAAATTATTAATGATATATATAATATATAATATATATATATAATATTATATATAAAATATTACTATAATATATATATTAATTTTAATATATAATAAATAAATATATAATATATATATTAATTATATGTATATTAATATATTAATTTAATTTTATATATATAATATATAAAATTATTATTATTAATAAAAAATTTTTAAAATATATTATATAAATTAAAAAAAAATAATTTTTATATAATAATATTAATATTAATATATATATATATATATATTATATAATTATATTAAATATAATATATATTAATAATATATAAATTAATATTAGTTATAGTTGAGCTCAGGTCAATTCCTCTCTCGTCTAAGCTCGAATCTATCTCTATATTCTATACTACACTATATAATATTATATTATATATATATAATATTCTACTAATTAGATATATCATACTATTATATTACTCTCTATCTATCTTCATCTATATATAATATATAAGTTATCATAATATCGTATCCTCTCTATATCTATATCCATCCTATTCTCTCTCTTCATGTCTTCTGTCTCTGTCTCTGTAGTATCTGTCTATTCTTCTTCGTCTTCATGTTCTACTTCTCTCAGGTCATATCTCTTCAATACTCATAAATATGTCAATCTATCTATACTCTTACTCTCTCGAAGTCTTTCATCATGACGGGGCACTTTGACGTCCTCCTTACAGCTTTTTCTCAAAAAAGTATAAGAGAAATGACTTCAAACTTGAATATTATCTATCTCCTATTCATGGGGATAAGTTTACGAAGCCGTGTAAATTCTTCAAGTCTGTAGTGATCATTCTAAGGGGTCCGTCGGCCCCCGAGAGCGAAGTAAATATACCACGCTGTGTTGTGTGTTGGTGAAGCAAGATAGGCTTTAACGCATTCCAATCCGAGTAGGTGGACAAGGCGAGTGTTTGGTGACCGTGTCCTTCCTATGGGGGTTGCCCCGTTACGCCAAGCGTCAATTCGCGCTGAAAACCTGTTAGGCTTAAGAATCGTGAGTGAAATTTGGCATGCTGACTATATTTATGAAGAATATCTTGTCGGAGACGGATCGTTCCTCCTGCATTCCTCCCCTTGGACGGGGGACGCCCTGTTTCTGTTTGTTTATCTCTAAAAATAAGAATGATTGTAAAGATTGAGAACTCAGAAAGGTTAGGAGGACGGAGTCGAGTGGAGTATGGAGTCGGAACGGAGTCGGATTGGGTCGTTCGGAGTCAGGGACCTGCCGGAGGATGGCTCTTGAATAAAAAGAGAGAAATGCATAGAATGCAAAAGAGGAGGAGAGAAGAAAGGAGAAAATGAGGAAAAGGATGAGAAGGAAGAGTGAGAAGGAGTGATCGGATTCGGACGAGTCCAGGGACCCCAGGAGAGTCCCAGTTGAAAAAAAAAAAAAAGAAGAAGAAAGCAAGACCAGAAGAAGAAGCAGAAGAGGAAGAAGAGAAGGAAGCGAGGAGGAAGGAGGAGGAGAGGAGGAAGGAAGAGAGAATGAGGAGATGATTCAGATCGGTAGTGGCACGTTCTGGTAGCCGGTGCGAGGCGAGTATAACGTCGTAAGACAACAAATGTTGGTGTTTATATTTATCGAGGTCGTGGAGTTGAATATAGTGTTCTGATCGTAAGGTTCAGGACCCCATTGGGGGTCTCTCGACTGGAAAAAGGAGCAAAGAGTGGAAAAGAGAGTTGAAGAGGAAGAAAGAAGAAGAGGAAAGTGATAAGGAGGGAAGAACGAAGAGGGTCTGCTAGAGTAGAATGTGAAGAATGCTCGGTGTTGGCTCGTGCGGTGCCGTTATGTAATATTGTTATGAATCAATGTTGGTGTCTTTATAATGGTTATTGAGGTCGTAGAGTTCGAAAATAATGGTTAGAACAACAAAGAATATAAAAATAATAAATAAATAAATAATAATAAAATTTCTTTTCTTTTTTGAGTTTAACTTATGCAATTTACTTATTACATGATTTATATTGTAATATAAAATCAACACCACAATTAACCCCCATCACACCTCATATAATAAAACCGCTATAATGACGTAGTAAGTTATAAGCGTGTGACTATTGATCTATGATTAGGTTACGATTTCGAGGTATCATTTCAAATAACCTTAACATTAAAATGCAAGTTCTTGTATACAAAATCGAGACCAATATACTCGAGCTGATACAACTGCCTCACATAAATTAAATCATCTGATAGCAGTGAGAGTATAGTCGCATACGGAGAATGAATATTAACCCAAACGAACTATGCCACTTAGCAAGAATAAATGTTAAGGCATTACCAGAGAGGACACTAGTGGGACAGTCACACGTAAAGACGTAGCGGAATTCAGGTGGATAGTATAGAGAGCTCAATTATGTCAGTGATGTTAGATTGCTAGGAATAACAAAGAATTTACATAACTGTGTGTATATGCATACAGACCAAGGATAAAGACCTAAGTAACAAGTTTCATATGAATAAGTCGACATAATTACAAATAAGATATATGTACAAAGCAAGCATGACGGCCGAGAGACTTTGGAATCCGACATAAGCACTCCTCTGGAGAATTCAATCGCATTAAGGCAGGTGGACTTATAGAATAAAGACCTGTAACAACAAAATGAATACAACTACAGCTATCTTTAATGCTGATCTTGTAGACGAAACTAAAGTCATGGAAGAAGTTTCATCAATAAGGATCGTTAGGCAAGAAATAGAGGAGCATTAGAATGCTAGGAATAGGTTATTGATGAATCTTCCGTGACGAAGAGATCGTATGGCGAAAACTCATTCATGCGTCTAAGGAGTCGATTGATGCATATTCAACCTCAATTGATGTAAGAGAGAATAGGAGATGATAGAGTTGATGTGATGTAGCAATTATATACGATTGAAAAATATGAGAGGTCACATACTCGTATAGGGTTGGAATCAATTTCCTTTGCGAATTGATTCCAATCTCATTATTATGAAGGAATGACTATGATAATAGGTCGATCCGTATTAATGATAGAAATATTCAGACTTTTGGTAATACAAAGTTTATTAAGATGGTTAAATACTTTCTGCAGAATATAAGGCCGTCCTAGAAGAGGACATTACAGTCAGATAATAGATGGTGCGAAGCAAATGAGAGGGGAAGGGTGAGGCATAAGATGAAACCTATGGCTAATAAGTAGGCGAAAAAGAAAAGGTATGAGAGACGAAATTCAGTATATGATATAAAGAAGATTATGAGATATGAGATCTTTCTTTCAACAATCATGATGAGGAATCAAGTAACTCGAAAGTATTAGTCAGCTATATTTGATTATATGCTGATGAAATGGATCAAAAAGGTTTACTCGTAGATTAAGGAAGAGGAACACAACAAAAAAACAAAACACAAACAACACAACACATAAAAATCCCAAATAGTCTTTATATACCACATTTATGATAAGCACGGACATTACAGCTAAAATTCTACGGCAAACCTACATTATCTCCACACAAATATCTAGGCTCACTGTTTCTAACACTCATCGTCGATAACACAGTACATATCTTACAAAAACCATCATTCTCTAAACAAATCAGTGTTTTTACTATTGTCATTAGCATAACGTAGTTAACTTACGAATAAACAGTTCATTAATAAGAGTATGCTAAGCAACACAACCTTTCCGAAGAACGAATGTTTCAGTGGTGTAGAAGATTGCGTCGAGTAGGTAAATGAAATATTTTTATTTTGAGCCTATTTTAGACCCCGCCCCTTTCAGAAATATCATTTCAGAATGCTGTTAGATTAAGCAGGCAGGCGATCATAACAGAGCGATTTGATGGTAAAATGCTAAGCATATTTTGATCACACCAGAGATGAAGATGCAAGGCACAGAAGCCATCTCGGGTAACCTGATGTTTATAGACTAAGAGGGGTGTAAGCGAGGTACAAGCAGTGCCTTTGAGCTGAGCGCGTTAAGTACAGACTAGGTGAGGTAAAAGAAACGGTTTGATGTGAGAAAGAGCGCCGAACAAGTGATAAAAATCTATAAAGATACAGAATTCGACTATAATAAACATCCTCATTCAAAGTGGTCATCGTTTTGGATAGTATAAATCATGTTGAATAGTGAATAAACATAGACATTACAAAGTTCTAGGCAACCTAAATACGCAACAAAACTTACTAGGCTCCGTATCCTAACCATCATCTGTCGGTTAAGCACAGGTATATTTACCAAAAACATCAAGTTCGTAACAAATCGTGTATTTGACATTGTGATAGTTTTTACAAAAGTATCTAGACTTACGAATAGAAGTTTCATTATCACGATTATTAAGAAGCACTAAATTGCTGGATGAGTCACACCCGAGAGAACCAGGAGATGTGCCTCGCTTGTAATACGTAGCATTCACGAATAATGAAATATTTTATCCTTCGTGAGTAGCTATTTAGAGCTACTGCAGCCCTTAAGTGCGAAAATATCATTCAAACTGTGTTAAGATAAGACGGCATCCTGACATGGGCGATTTGATGCAATGTAAGACCATGTAAGCACTAGCTTGAGAACCCGGAGAGACTGCCGAAGACACATCTCGGGTCCTGACGAGGTGTAAAGCGGTAGGAAGCCCTTGGGCTGAGCTCCTTATCGTAACAAGGTAAAACTACGGTATTATCTAACAAATTCCCTAACAAAGTGACCAATCTATAAAACATCATGATTTCCTTTTTTGAATTGACAGGACTGTTTCATCCAAGTCACACGTTCTAGTATAATTGTACATCATTGAACCGATAGCTGAACCCAGATGGTTTATGGCGTCGTAAACGAGACATATCGCAAAATTCTCGGACAACCTATCATATGCCAAAACTTAAACTGACTCATGTTCTGATCACAGTCATCGTCGGTAAGCCAGAGATATCTTACAAAATCATCATATTATGCTAAAACCATCAGCTTGTTAATTTTCCCCGTCTAGTAATTAACATCAGTACTGAACTTACGAGTAACAGTTCATTAATCCAAGAGTATTAAACACACACACATCCGAGAGAAGCCCAGGGAGGATTGCGCCCTGAAAGGTGTGATCTTGACGAGGGGGCGTCACCCGGTGGTGTAATAGCGCGCTCTGGGCTCAGTCCTATATATATATATAGTAATTTATAATGATATATATATATTATATTATATATATATTATTATAATAATATCTATAATAAATGTATTTTTAAAACACACTCGACCAATTTAAATGTCAAGGTATCGTATTTCCTTTTCTGTTTCACCTGATTGAATTCTTATGTGACAAAGTGGACATTTAATTTTATTTCAAATATAATATTAATATATATATATATGATTATATTATATATATATATATTTTATATATTTATACTTATATTTATATCTTTAAATATAATTTAATATAAGTGTATCTACAATATATTATTTTAATATATTTACAAAATAATATAAATTTACATATAATATATATATATATATATATAGTATATCCAATATATATGTTTATAGTATTTAAAATATAAGTAAATTATATAACTTGGAGGGAATATATATCACTGTTTAAATCAGAATTATATATAATTATATTATATATAAATATTATATATAATTATATTATACTAATTTATGAATATTTATATATATATATTATTATATAAATTAAATTATATATATATATATAATAATTATATTATTATATATATAAGATATATATATATATATAAACTATTATATATATTATTATAATAAGCTCGGCTCAGGATTTCGCTCTTCTTAGAGGAAAGCTGTGGGAAGTTTCCTTCTTGCAATCGAACTCACTCAAGCTTGAAAACATCATGAACTTATTAGTTTTAGAGAGTGTAAACAAGGTTGTCGAAACTTTACATCTTACCATGGTCCAGTTAATATATCACGGCAGATCGCGGTGAGTCTTAGGGTACTCGACTCTAATACTTACTCCTATGGTTCTAAGAAGTTACTGGGAGCTCCAATTGTGACTACCATCAGAAACGACGTTGCAGTTTACAAGACAGCACTCGAAACATATTCCTTGAAAATTTAAGCCAAGAATGGATTAAACATTGCACCGGAGATGAACAAAGACGTTTCGTACAATTGGCCCCTACATGCTATCCCAACATCTACCAATCATGCTGATATCCGGATTGCGCTGATGATAGAGTATGTATTTAGGAGTTTGTGCTTCTCTGGTAGGGGGGAGGATGATGTTTTTTGTGTTTTTTTATTTATTATTTTTTTTTTGGCATATAATATTTAGAAGAGTCTTTGTAATTCTTCAATACTTTTTTTTAATTGCAGTGCACATTTCATTCTTTTTAGAAAATCAGTGAGACTGGTGGAACGTCCTTCTCCAGACGCTGTTCTTCATACACGGATAATAAATATATATATAACTATATTAATAATAATTATAATATTTAATATATTATATATATATATAAATATATATATATATATATTATAATAAATATATATATTATGCCGAAAAGTATCCGATCTACCTTTGAAATTGCATTTCCTACAAGAGAAAAAACTTTGTGAAATGCGCCATTTTAACTTATCTATGTATTATTGTCCATGAACCGTTGTGATTTGCACGTTTTTTATGATGTGTTTGGCATTATACTCATCTTGGTTGGCAAAGTCAGCTTGGTTATTTTGGTCCAGGCCATTCTTGATGGCATCTTGTAGATTTATAACCGAACGGTGTCCTCACAGAATTGAGCTGGTTTAGGTCGCCACACTTTAACACGGATTCCGGGGTGCTATTCAGGGCAATCCGAAGCACATATTTTTGTCTAGGCTATTTGTACCATATTGGCCTTAGTGACATGTGCACTAGTTCAATTGATGGTTTTGAGAATTTCATTGCCATTGGAGGTTTTCTTTAGCAAATTGCTAGTAGGAACCATCCATCTGATTGTTCTTAGAAGAAATAAGGAGGTTTCACGTCTTATAAATGAACAACTACCAAATCATCCACTGGGAAGGAGTGTTATTTGTCTTACTGAGAGGTTTGTCATCAAAAAGCAGGGGAACTAAGTTTTCGAGGGATACCATTAAGGACACCTAATGGGAGGATGATATGTATAAACATGCGGACAAAATTTGGTTACACTACTGATATATTATATATACTATTAATTATATTATAAATAATTATATATTATATATAATATTTATATATATTTTATATCATATTATATACAGTAATATATTTATAATTATATATATATATTATAATATTATATTTATATATGTAATATATATAATATATAATAATATATATAGTATTATATATATATATATTATTATATTACTAATATATTAAGTATATTATTAATATATACTTATATAATTATATTATTTATATTATACCTTAAACATATAAATGACTATTGTTAAATAAATTATCTATATATATTTACTATATATACAGTAAATATATAATTAATAAATATATAATAGTATATAGAGTATATATTATAATATTAATTATTATATATATATATAATATTATATTATATAATATCCCCTTTTATCTCCCTAAGCACTGGGGAATATCCAGTGGTCAAGTGTATTTA
>JABUQX010091243.1:0-7500 GCA_015478945.1 Trachelipus rathkii
GAGAGAGATTGTAATAGTAAGGTTTTTCATGAAATGTTTCATTTATAGCGGCAGAGCTCGCACATCAAGATGCATTTCCGTTCATCCTTCTAGTCTGATTGTTGTAAGAGTGAATTGGATCTCTTCTCCATGAACCCACAGATTAGCGTTAGCGAGTCCAACTTTATCAGTATTAATCCTATGCTGCGAGTCGGAGTCGGAGTCGGGAGTCGTGCAATTTGTCCCCGGAGTTCGGAGTCGAAAATTCTTTGCAAGTGGAGTCGGAGTCGGAGTCCGAAGTCGAGATCCTGTTAGTGGAGTCGGAGTCCGGAGTCCGGAGTCCGAAAATTTAGAGAACATTATTATTATCATTATTATTATTATTAATTATTATTATTATTATTATTATTATTACTTATTATTATTGATTATTATTATTATTATTATTATTATTATTATTATTTTATAATTATTATTATTATATTATTATTATATTATATTAATTATAATTAATTATTATTATTATTATTATTATTATTATTATTTATTATTATTATTATTATAAAAGCTTTTTGATTTTATTTCCAACGTTCTAAATATTTATTTTTTGTACATAATTTAATTTCCTTAAAATAATCTTTGAAAATAATTTACAGGAGAAGAAGAAAATATATTTACATAGATTTCCTGACGCTTTTCGTCTCTATACTTGAGACATCTTCAGAGGATTATTTCTTGTAAGCGAATGAGTCTTTAAATTGATATATATAATAAGTAAATCAAATGATATTGAGTCTGACTGATAAATACATAAAATTTTATGTTAATGTCTGATCTGCGTGTTTTGATGTAAAAGGCCTCCGCAATTTTAAGTTTCTGGAGCTTCACACGATCCGTATATATATTATGAAAGTGTTTAGAATATTACAAATGTTGGATTGAATGTGCCGTATTGAAATGTTCAAAGATTTTGCTGGGACTGTAGAGAAGTTGATATGCCTGTCCGACAATCTATTCTTCGTGTAACCATTATACAGGGATGGCAATTTTGGTGATTTTTTTGATTTTTTTAAAAAAATCAATTTGTGCATTTTTTTGATTTTTTTTTTTTGGGATATTTTTTTTTGGGGAAAATTTTTTTTTTTGGAATTTCCACTCGTAACGTCACGCGAAATATAATTTGCAGGTTACAAATTATATATCGGGTGACGTTACGAATCTGAAAAAAATCAAAAATATAAAAAAAATCAAAAAAATCACAAATTGATTTTTTTTAAAAAAATCAAAAAAATCACCAAAATTGCCATCCCTGCCATTATATGTCGACGTACAGTCTAACTCAGGGCAGTTAAATTGGTACACAACGTGATGATTGTCGGGCAAAGCATCTCTTGTGCTAAAGGAAGATGACAGTTGTTTGGACTTATGGTATAGTCTGACTTTAAATTTTGAGGTGTCTTTAGTTTTGAGGTGAGAATTCAAAATTTTACGAAGGCACTTCTCTTCTTATTGACAAATAGCATTGAAAGTTTTGAAGAAGAAATTTATCGAATTTTTCTGATTATTTTTACTTTCTTTATTATATAATTTTGTATGGGTTTTATTAATTAAATTTTCAACTGAATATTGTGGATGATCACAGTTAATTAAATTTTACTTAATGCGGCAAATTTCTTCATCAAAAGTTTTCCAAGTTGAACATAGGTTGTATGCTCTGTAAACTAAAGTTTTTACGATAGATTCTTTGTAAATAGTCGGTGAATAGGATCCATAGTTCATATACAGACCATTATCAATGGGTTTGACATGTATGCCTGTAGATAATGAGCCGTCAGAATTAACATTGATTTTGATGTCTAAAAAACAGATTGCATTATTAACCTAAGTTTCGTATGTGAATTTTAAGCATGACAACTCTTGAATTCTATTGATGAACTGATGTATATGATCTATGTTCCTAAAAATAGTGAGGGTGTCGTCGACATACCTTATGTAAAATACGGGGTTAAAGTTGTTTGTTTCACGAAGGATTTTGTTTTTCCAGATTGGATATATAGAAGTCAGCAAATGTAGGTCCAAGTGGTGAGCCCATCGGCACTCCATCAGTTTGTAGATATATGTTTTCTTTAAATTTAAACGATGTTTGAGTACAACAAATTAATAAAAGGTTCTCATATGTTGTTCTGATATATCTGGTGGGGGTAGGTTATTTGCAGAGCTGGGCGCGCCTATAATTTTTTTAAGTGCGCCTATGCCGCCGGACCTAGTGCGCCTAGCGCCTATGCGCCTATATTTTTGTCACATCAGCGCCTATTCGCCTTTGCACCTATGCGCCTATGCGCCTTTGCGCCTGCGACATTTCGTCGGCCGGTGGCTGTTTGCTAAATTTATTTGCAAAGTAAACTTTAGTGCGATAATAAAAGCATGCTTTTATAAGGAAGAAAAACACATTTATTAATTTTTGTAATTAAAACACCGTCAACTAATATCTACACGTCATCTTCCTCCTCCATGTCCTTGTGGTCCATGTTTTCCCCCAGGAGGTTCAGCACGAGCGCTGAAGAAGTTGAAAATTTTCAGAGCCATATTTGCCAATTTATTTGTAATTAAGAACTACTGAACTAGTTATAAATATATATATATATATATATATATATATATATATATATATATATATATATATATATATATATATATATATATATATATATATATATATATATATATATATATATATATAATATATATAATATATATATATATATATATATATATATAAGTTTTCATAAAGTATCATAGGCGCAGCTATAGGCGCAGAGAATTGGCTGTGTGCCTTGCTTATCCGCCTTTTAAATTGTTGCGCCTATGCGCCTTTGCGCCTACAAATTAATAAAAGGTTCTCATATGTTGTTCTGATATATCTGGTGGGGGTAGGTTATTTGAGTGAAACACTTCGTTAATTATTATGTCAATCTTATCAAGAACCGGTACATTTATGAACAAAGATTCTACATCAAGTGAGGCGAATATATTAGTGGCTTCAAGTTTTAAGTTTTATAATTTACATAATGTTTCATTATTTGATTTAACTATGAAAGAGTTATTAAGATATGGTCGGATAATGCTGTTTAGATATTGGGCAATTTCGTGTGTAACCGTTCCGCACATAGATATTACAGGTCTCAAAGGTGAATTTTCTGAGTTTTTGTGTATTTTAGGCAATATATATATATATAATATATATATATATATATATATATATATGTATATATTATATATATATATATATATATATATATATATATATATATATATATATATATATATATATATATATATATATATATATATATATATATATATATATATATATATATATATATATATATCCTAAATTATAAAATCCAGTTCTTTTAATTTTGTCAAAAATTCTTTTGTTTTTATTTCATAAGCGATTCTCTTTTATTGCTATTATTATTATTATTATTATTATTATTATTATTATTATTATTATTATTATTATTATTATTATTATTATTATTATTATTATTATTATTATTATTATTATTATTATTATTATTATTATTATTATTATTATTATTATTATTATTATTATTATTATTATTATTATTATTATTATTATTATATTATTATTATTATTATTATTGATTATTATTATTATTTTTTTTTTTATTATTATTGTTATTATTATTATTAATTAATTATTATTATTATTATTATTATTATTTATTATTATTATATATTATTATTATTATTATTATTATTATTATTATTATTATTATTATTATTATTATTGAAGCTGAAAGTATTAAACTGTTAATTTTATAATGGCTGTTTTATAATAAAAATAAAAATAATTTGCATTATAATTACGTTATACATTTGTTTTCGAAACTGAAATATATTTGTTTGTCATGTGTTGCGCCTGCATCTTTATGTCTTTACGGTACTTTTCCGTATAGCATTTGGAGATTAGATTCATTGGAAAAGTGGTATATTTTTTTATTCTGAAAAGCAAGCGAAAAAAAAATTGTTGAAACAAAATTTCTTTTTACTGTAACTCGGTAAGCATTAATCTGAGTCAGAGTCGAAATTTTTTATTTGACTGTTGGAGTCGGAGTCGGAGTCGGAGTCGAAAATTTTTGTTTAAGTGGAGTCGGAGTCGGAGTCGGAGTCGAAAATTTCTGTGTAAGTCGGAGTCGGAGTCGGGAGTCGGAGTCGGAGTCGGAGTCGAAATTTGAATTTAAGGAGTCGGAGTCGGAGTCGGAGTCGAAAAATTTATTTTACGACTCCGCAGCCCTGGTATTAATCCTCTGCATTCAATTACCAATACAGATGTTCCTCTAGAGTTCAATATTCTAGGCACTTCTGATCAGTACTTAGATCCCTCTAATGTGTTTTTATATGTAAAAACGAAATTGACAAAACCTGATGGTACAGATCTTCCTACGGGTGATGACCATATAGTATATACAGAATCAAATTTCCTGTATACATGTTTCACCCAGGTTGAAGTCTATCTTAACGGAACTTCACTAGGTGCATCAGCGGCTAATTATCCTTATAGAAGCTATATAGAACATTTGTTAAATTATTCAGACGATGCTAAACAATCTCATCTCAAATCATGTGGTTTTTACAGTTTCAAAGATGAAGCGCTGCACATATAGATAAAGCAGCTAAAGTCATAAATAATACTTATGAATTTTACGGTCGATTAAATGGCGATATCTTCTCTCAAGAAAGACTCATTCTACCATCTGTAGATACTAGAATCATTTTATCACGGTCAAATCCTAAATTTGCTCTTAAAAATAAAAAGTAAGCCCACCTGCCCTACAGCTGTATGTCAGAACCTGTTTTCAAACGTTGGAGGCTTATCTCTATGGTCAGAAAAGTGACATTATCACCACAGCGATCAATTTGGAATTGAAATTCGCTTTGGAATACTAACAGCAAAGTAACCCCTATTAGAGAGTTGAAACCAAGAATATTTAATTTCACTCAGGATTAAATCGAGTATCAATATCCCTAACATTGTGAACGGAAATTTACCACAGAAGGTAATAATAGGGATTGTGGAACATGAAGCCTACTCCGGGAATTATAAAAAAGTCACCCTTAAATTCACACCTTTCGGACTTAGGGGTATCAGTTTACATGTGAATGGACTGCCTCACGGACGTGATTATGAAATGTTATACAACGGAGACCTATCTCTCTGTACTCGGCCTTTTTACGACTTAATAGCCAATACTGTATCATGTAATGATAGCGGGACAGGTTTAAATCTTGAAGAATACGCAAAGAATAGTAATTTATACGCCTATGATCTTACTGCAGACCTTTCAGCTTGTAACGCATATCATTTAAACATTTTGAGAAAGGGTACCCTAGGACTAAGTCTCTCTTTTGGATCGAGTCTACAATCACCCATCAATGTAGTGGTCTATTTTGAGCATCCTCAACTCAGTGAAATTGACAGAGTACGCAACGTACTTTTGAACTATTAAAGATGAATGAAACGGAAATAAAATCGGTGTTTAAAAATGAACCTCGCTTTTTAGGAGTGTTTGCTATTAACGAAATAAACTCTGTAAAGTTGGAGAAGGATACCTGCTTCATATTCAATACACTGCCTCGTCACATCACCTCAACAGGACATTGGATTTCCGTTTATAGAACAAAAAACGACGCAGTTCACATAATTGATTCTTTGAACTTAAAATTTATATTGAATAATCATTATATCACCTTATTTTTAAAATATAATAATGTAAGCTGTGTAAAAACTATGTCTTACCCTGTTCAACCATCATACTCTAATTTATGTGGAGTCTATTGTATTTATTTCATTATATGTTTTTTAAAAAATGTATGTTTTAATGAAACTTGTAAAATATATTTGATGCTAAAATTTGTATGTCAATAATTTTATAGGTTCAAATTTTTTAATAAATGCTTTAAAATGAAAAACGCGATTTTACTACCCTTAAAACTCGTATATTATAAAAAAAGGTTTTTAATAAAATTTCGTACAATTTTATTAAAATAAAATGTTTATATAACAGAAACTCTGTGTGTTTTTATTCTTACATTAAAAATAAAAAGTATTAAAACAAAAATAGAAATAGAAATAATAAATAAAAAGTATTAAACAAAAATAAAAAATATAAAAGAAACATAATGTTAATAAATATATGAGTTAAAACAGTAAAGCAGAAAGTTAAAGCAGTAAAGCAGAAAGTTAAAGCAGTAAAGCAGTAAAGCAGAAAGTTAAAGCAGTAAAGCAGTAAAACAAAAGCATACTAATCTCCTAGGTGTTAGGTGCAGTTTGATTAATTGATTTACTGATTTACTGCTTTAAGGTATGTAATGTATATGAGTTAAAGCAGTAAAGCAGAGAGTTAAAGCAGTAAAGCAGAGAGTTAAAGCAGTAAAGCAGAGAGTTAAAGCAGTAAAGCAGTAAAACAAAAGCATACTAATCTCCTAGGTGTTAGGTAATAACACCTCTATTGATTTACTGATTTACTGCTTTAAGGTATGTAAAGTATATGTTTTTAATAAAATTTCGTACAATTGTAGTAAAAATGAATGACTCATAGTATATTTGAAAAGAAATTCTTTGAATAGTTTTACATTGATATCCATAGTTTTTCGTTCGCGTGCGGTATATTGGTCTGCGGACGTCCACGCCTGCGGCGGTACGCGGGGAGTTCGCGGTCTGCGGGCGCGCGCGGCGGCGGTTATGCGGAAATATTGCGTTCTGCCGGGCGAACGCGGCGGGCGGAAATATTGCGCCTGCGGGCGCACGCGGGGCGGCGGTTTCGCGGAGGGGCTGACCTGCGGACGCGGACTCTGAAACGTTTGCGGTCACTGTCTCAATTGTGTAACTCTTTAGATATATATTCTGTCATGCTATAAGTGTTAGAAAAATACTAACTCATAGTAGGAAGCATTCTAGCAGATTGTAATATACACCATTCGATTCCTCATACCTTATTACATAGGGGTAGACACCCATATTAGGGCTATTCTAGGCTCAGGGGAGGCTAGAAAAGGCTTGAAAAAAGTGGCCCTCAGTTGGCACTATGTGGCACTCACTTGGCACTATGTGGCACTCACTTGGCACTCATTGCCACTCACTCACTCACTTGGGACTCATTGGCACTCACTTGGCACTCTCCTGGCACTCACCCTGGCACTCATAGAATACTCATAGAAACACTAATAGAACATCTAACTAGATACTTCTTAGGTGATTGGGGCCATTAAGTTGACGCGTCAAAGTTGGGGCATCAATAATGATGATGGCATCTAAAATTGTTCCCGTAGAATACAAAGGGTTGGCGAAAAATTAGGGCTGCCTAAAAATTAGGGATGGCCTAAAATTAGGGTGGGTCAAAATTGACCCATGGAAGACCAAAGGGTTGGTCGTGTGTTTGTACGTGTGAATAAGTGTAAATGTAAGTGCAAGTATCTATGGGTGAGTGTAAGTGT
>JABUQX010091243.1:22500-25000 GCA_015478945.1 Trachelipus rathkii
TGTTGTTGTTTTTGTTGTTGTTGTTGTTGGTGGTGGTGGTGGTGGTGGTGGTGTGGTGGTAGTATCTTTCGTTTACTGTATTATTTTATCATTTCTTGTAAACGATTTTTTATTCAATATTTGTGATGTTTTAGTTGTGCATATAGCTGTTATTATGGCTGTATTAATACCAGATGCATTTCTGCCGTAGTCTAGATGTTTTCATTCCTGTTGTTATTCCTGCTTTTGTTTTTAATGTTGCTGTTCAAGTTGTTGTTATTAATGTTATTATTTAAGTATTTTTTGGTTGTTAGTAATAGTTGTGGTGATCACACATATCTATTATTTTTTGTTTTCGTTATGTTGTTAATATTGTTGCTGTTACTGTTGCAATTACTGTTGTTATTGTTGCTGTTATTTTTGCTAATGGTGGAGGTAGTTGATGCTGTCACTATCATTGATGTTATTTATTATTTCAATTTCTTTTACCGCCTTTGTTATTCTTGTTTTCGTTATTGATGCTGATGTTGTTGTTATTATTGCTTTATTTTTGTCTTTAGTGTTGCTGTAGCTACTGTTATCACTGTTTTTGTTTTATTATTTGCAGTTTTTGCTGCATGTATCGCTACTGTTATTGCTATAATTATTGTTGATGCTAATGTTAGTGATAATTTTGTTGTTATTGCTGCAGTTATTGTTACTAGTTATAATGGTGTTTGCTGTTATCACTTATTGTTTAGTTATTTGCTACTTTTATTTTTTTGCTTTTATGGCTGTTGTTAAGTTTGCTTTCGTTCTTGTTGGTAATGCTGTTGTTATTAGAATTGCTTTTATTATTATGGTTATTTTATTGTTGTTGTTATTGTTATAGTGGTGGTTATAGTTGCTCTTATTACTGTTATTGTTTTGTTACTTGATATTTTTATTGTTTTATTGGCTGTTATTGTTTTCTTTTTTGTTTTTAATGTTGATGTTAGTGGAGAATGCTGTTGATGCTATGACTGCTATTGTTTTGATATTTTTTATTCTGCTGCTTGAATCGCTATTGTTATTATTATCATTATTGTTGTTGACAATGTTGTTGTTGCTAATGTTGCTGATGCTGCTGTTGATATTGCTGCTGTTATTGTTGTTAGTGGTGGTGAAATTTTCTGTTGTTACTTATTGTTTAATTATTTGTTAGTGCTATTTTTATTTATTTCCTCTTATAGTAGCTGTTATTGTTTCGGTTGTTGTTATTGCTATTATTTTTGCTGTTAGTGTTGTTTCAATTATTAGTTAGTGGTGGCTGGGGTTGCTTTTGTTACTGTTTTTCATTTGTTATTTGCTAGTTTTTTGATTTTATAGCTTCAGTTATTGTTGTTGTTGTTGTTGTTGTTGTTGTTGTTGTTGTTGTTGTTAATGATTTTGTGTTTGTTGTTTTTATTGCTGTTATTGTTGTTAGTGATAGATGTATTTTCTGTTACCAATGTTATTGTCTTATTTGTTGTAATGTTGTTGTTGTCATTGTTATTGATAGTGGTGAATGTATTTGCTGTTACCATTGTTATTTATTATTTTGTTACTTGTATCACTATTGCTATTGTTATTAATATTGTTGTTATTACTGTTGTTGCTGTTTTTTGTTATTATTGCTGCTCTTATTGTTGCTAGTGGTGTTAGTTGCTGTTATTATTGGCATAATCGTTAAGCTATTGTTATTTTCGTTGCTTTTATTGCTATTATTATTATTATTATTATTATTATTATTATTATTATTATTATTATTATTATTATTATTATTATTATTATTATTATTATTTTCGTTGTTATTACTGTCAATTTTGTTTTTGTTATTATTATTATTTTTTGTGGTGATTGTAAATGCTGTTTTCACTGTTATTGTTTTGTATTTTTTGTTGCATATATTGTTGTTGTTATTTTTATCGTTGTTATTATTAATATTGTAGTTATTGTTGATATTATTTTTGCTAGTGGTGGTGGTTGTTGTTATCACTGTTGTTTAGTATTTGTTATTTTCGTTGCTTTTATAGCTGTTGTTGTTATTTTTATTAATTTTAATGCTGTTTT
The DNA here is from genome assembly GCA_015478945.1 of Trachelipus rathkii. Lineage (NCBI taxonomy): Eukaryota > Metazoa > Arthropoda > Malacostraca > Isopoda > Trachelipodidae > Trachelipus > Trachelipus rathkii. Next base: position 24,550 of record JABUQX010091243.1, read on the forward strand.
TGTTGTTCTTATTGTTGTTACTGGCGGCTATGGTAACATTTATCAGTAGTTTTTTATTTGTTTTTTTTTGTTGCTTTTATCGCTGCTGTTATTGTAGTTCTCATTGTTAATGTTGTTTTTGTTATTTTATTGTCATTGGTGCTGTTGCTGTTATTGTTAATGTTAGGATGGTGGTAGTTCCTGTTACTAATTTAATTGTATTGATATTTGCTTTTGTTCTTTTCTGTCGATTTTATTGTTAATGTTGTTGCTATTATTCTTGTTGTTATTGTAAATGTCATTGGTGCTGTTTTGGTGCTGTTACCGGTGATAGTGATTGCTGTTATCACAGTTACTGTTTTAATTTATTTTTATTTATTTAATTGTTGATGTTGTTTTTATTGTCGTTTTTAATGTTTTCATTATTATTGCAATTCTTATTGTTGATGTTAGTGTTTTTTGTAGTGATGGT
>JABUQX010091243.1:30000-35000 GCA_015478945.1 Trachelipus rathkii
CTCATGCCTATCCCTTAGCCCATACTACTCCATGCCTCACTCATGTCCACTACGCCTGGCGCCTCCATACTCACTCCATGCCTTCATGCTCATGCTCATGCCTGGCGCCTGCCTGCGCCTCCATGCCTCATGCCCATGCCTCCAGGCCTGCGCCTCATGCCTGCGTCTACGCTCATGCCTGACTGGCTCATGCCTTCACGCCTTTCTGTGGCCTGCCCATGCCTATGCCCATGCTCATGCCTCATGCCTAAGGCCTATGCCTCCATGCCAACATCGATCGCGCTTCCATATTTGTGTTTATGTTTATGTTTATGTTTATGTTTATGTTTATGTTTATGTTTATGTTTATGTTTTATGTTTTATGTTTATGCTTATGTTTTCATGTTTATGCTTTATGTTTTATGTTTTATGTTTTATGTTTTATGTTTTATGCTTTATGCTTTATTTTATCTGAATATAATAATAATATTGATATTCATGTTTGGTATTGCAATGTAACTTTGTTGTTATGGAAAGATGGTAATAAAACATGGTAACTGTTGTAATAAAACTCACTATTGTTTCTTATTGTTGGTGGTATCTGTTAATTGTTAAGCAAGTTATAATAAATATAACAATTTTTGCGATATTTTTAATGAATATTCAATGTCTACACGTTTTTAATATGTATGCAATATTTTGGGAGTCGTTGAGAGTACGATTGTTTCACAGCTGGTATGTTTACAACATGTGTCAGTAAATATATAATTTTATCTTTTATTTTATATTTTATAGCCATTCTTTTCTTGTGTTTACTTAAAATCAATGAAATTGAAAAAATAATTAAGAAGTTGTTTTCAAGTTCATTTTTGTTATTTCTTTCTTTTTTTTTCCTTTTTTTTTTTTTTTTTTTTTTTTTTTTTTTTTTTTTTTAAATTTTTTTCACTAAAATTTTTTTTGTTTCTTTTATCAGCATTGTCATTATTGTTTTCTATCAATAGTTGAATTGTGTTTGTTTTATCGAAGTTTGATGATTTTATTTAGTATGAGTATATTCCTTCATTTAAAAGTCTGTTTTTTTAAGGGGTTTCATTAATTTAGATATATGTTTTAAGGAAATGTGTATATGTGTGTGTATGAGAGTGTGTGTGTATGTGTGTGTGTGTTTTTTTTTCTTTTGTGTTTTTATGTGAGTAGAAAAATAGCTTATCCATTATTTTAAAAATATTACGATTAAGGCATTTTATTTTTTTAAAAATTTAATTAAAAATTTATTTTTTTAAGCAATGAAAGAAAATAACATTAAAATAATGAATAATATAAATTAAGTTTTTTATCATATGTGATCATGAAACGTATGTAACTTCATCTTATTATGTTTATTTTCAATTTTGTAGCTTAGTTTGAGTTAGGTTGTGTTGTGTTGTTAAGTTAGGTTAGGTTAGGTTAGGTTAGAAGTAGGTTAGGTTAGGTTAGGTTAGGTTAGGTTAGGTTAGGTTAGGTTAGGTTAGGTTAGGTTAGGTTAGGTTAGGTTGGGTTGGGTTGGGTTGGGTTAGGTTAATATCTTCTTAAATTAGTTATTAAAATTTTGTAAATATTTCAACAAATTAGTATTATTGTTACTGTAATTTAGTTATAAATGTTTTGTAGCAATTACCTTGCAACTGTTGGTAAATATGTATAATGATTATGTTAATAAATAATTTTTGCCAAAAATTAGATAATTACATCATCTGCATATCAACATCATCATCATCATCATCTCACAAAAAACTTTTAAATATAAGAAATATATATATCATAATTTATATATATATATATATATATATATATATATATATATATATATTTATATATATATATATATATATATATATATATATTTTATACATATATATTTATTTATATAAATATATATATATATATATATATATATATATATATATATATATATATATATATATATATATATTTATATTTTTATTATATATATGTATATTATATTATATATATATATATATATATATATATATATATATATATATATATATATATATATATATATATATATATATATATATATATATTATTATTATATATATATTGACGAACGTCCATCAGCTCTGTTAATAAGCTCTTAAATAGCTGTTGTATTAAGTTGTTGTTGTTGCTTGCTGTTTGCTGTTGTTGTTGTTGTTGTTGTTGTTGTTGCTTGCTGTTGTTGTTATTGTTGTTGTTGCTGTTTGTTGTTTTGTTACTGTTGTTGTTGTTATTTTGTTATGTTGTTGTTGCTTGTTGTCGGAAAAATATTGGATTCAAAGCTACATTTTATTTTAATGTAGTTTTCTGTTTGATTATATTTCATTAATTTATCGAATTAGATTCAATTTTATGTGAATTGAGTAGTAGTAGTAGTAGTAGTAGTAGTAGTAGTAGTAGTAGTAGTAGTGCAGTAGTAGATGCTATTTTGTAGGCGGTGGTGGTGGTGGTGGTGGTGGTGGCGGTGGTGGTGGTGGTAGGTAGGTGGTGGTGGTGATGGTGGGGTGGTGGTAATTAAGGAATAAATAGAAGAACAAATTTAAAATTTTAATAAAGATTATAGTTTTTAGTGATATAAAAAATTATTTAAACATTTTGATGCTGTTTTAATTAAAATATGGTTTCTATTGTTGCTGTTGTTGTTTTTTTCACTTCTTTTGCTGTTTATATTGAGGTTGCTATTGTTGTTGCTAGTGTCGATGCTAGTGATGGTGGTGATGCTGGTGATGAAGGTGTCCGTGGTAGTAGTAGTGGTAGTGGCAGTGGTCATGGTGTAATATAACTTATATAAATATGTTTTCGCTATTTTTTTAAGGGGTGCATGATGGAAGCTGTTAAGCAGTTGTTTGAGATTGTTTTTATGCTGTTGCGCTGTTATACGTTCTTCTAATTAATGTGTGCTGCATATATCTATTGGGGTTTTGTTGTAATGTTATTGGTGTTGGAGGCGTCAGTTCTGGTGTGTAACAAGGCTTTACTTTGAATCCGTTGTAATATATTTGTTGTTGCTGTTAATTAGTGAAGAGCTGCTGTGTAAAACTGTTTTAAGTTCTGATATATTTTTTATGTTGTTGCTGTCGTTGTGTAATTCAACATTTGATTGAAACTATTCTTGTTCAGTTGGATTTTTAAAACTTTTATTGCTGTTAATTATGCTTAACTGTTATAATATTGCTGTTAATTTTTGTATGACTGTTATAATATTGCTGGTAATTTATGCAAAAAATGTTATAATATTGCTGCTATCTTATATATGTTATAATATTGTTGCTAGTTTATGCATAACCTATAATATTGCTGTTAATTTGCCCATAACTGTTATAATATTGCTGTTAATCTATGTATAACTATTATAATATTTCTGTTAATTTATGTGTTACTTATAATATTGCTGTTAATTTATGTATAGCTTAGAATATTACTGTTAATTTATATATAACTGTTAAATTGTTGTTAATTTGTTCAAAACAGTTATAATATTGCTGTTAATTTAGGTGCAACTATTATAATATGGCTGTTAATATATGTAAAACTTATAATATTGCAGTGAATTTATGAATAGCTGTTATAATGCAGATGTTGTTATGTTAGATATTAGATGTTAGATATGTTGTTAGATATTTCAGTATGTATACCTGTTGTAATATTGCTGTTAATTTATGCATAGCGGTTAAAATAAACTGCAGTTTTTCCCTATAGCTGTTGCAATACTGCTGTTAATATATGTATAATTGCTTTAATATTGTTGTTAATTTATGTATAATTCTTTTAATATTGATGTTAATTTATGTATAACTGTTATAATATTGCTGTTAATTTATGCATAATTGTTATAATATTACTGTTAATATATGTATAACATTATATTGCTGTTAATTTATGCATATCTGTTATAATTGTGCTCTAAATTTATGTAAAACTGTCATAATATTGCTGTTAATTTATGTATAACTTATAATACTGTTGTTAATTTATGTACAACCTTTAATACTGCTGCTAAGTTAGGTATAACTGTTATAATATTGCTGTTAATTTAGGTATAATTGTCATAATATTGCTGTTAATTTGCCCATAACTCTTATATCATTGCTGTTATAATATTGATGTTAATTTATGTATAACTGTTATAATGTTGTTGTTAATTTATCTATAACTATTATAATATTGCTGTTAATTTATGCACAACTGTTATATTATTGCTGTTAAGTTATGTATAACTGTTAAAATATTGTTAATTTATGTATAACTGTTGTAATATTGCTGTTAATTTATGCATAACGGTTAAAATAAATTGCGGGTTTGCCCTATTATGGGTACTGCTGTTATTGAAAGCTATTTGGATTTACTGTAGGCTTTATATTGTTGCTGCTGTAAATTTATGAAATGCTGTTATAATAAGCTATTGACTTTACAGTATTGTTGATATTGTTTATTTATGTATAGGATATATTATATCCTTTTGGATTTGTCTTATGCTTGTATTTTTGTCGTTGCTAATATATATATATATATATATATATATATATATATATATATATATATATATATATATATATATATATATATATATATATATATATATATATATTTATATTATATATATTTATTTTTATGTATATATATATATATATATATATATATATATATATATATATATATATATATATATATATATATATATATATATATATATATATATATATATATATATATATATATATATATATATGTGTGTGTGTGTGTGTGTGTGTGTGTGTGTGTGTGTGTGTGTGTGTGTGTGTATAGCTGTTTGGGGTTGCCGTATTATTGGTATTTATTTGTCAGTGATTCGTGTATACAGTGATATGAAGTAGTTTTGATTTCTGTATTTACTTGTATTGTTGTTGTTATTGTTGTTGTTGTTGTTGTACTTGTTGTTGTTGTATTTGTTGTTATTGTACTTCTTGTTGTTGTTGTTGTTGTTGCTTGCTGCTGTTGGTTGT
>JABUQX010091243.1:42500-45518 GCA_015478945.1 Trachelipus rathkii
TATAAGGGCCTTTGACATTTTTCAATATTCCAAAAATAGAATTCATTTAGTGATACGGGATAATGGACCAAACATGGTAGCTGGTATAAGGGAGTGGCTTGCTATCAATTTCATGTTTTATTCACATGTTGCAACTATGCATTCACGATTCAATATTATGTCAGAAGTCTGTTAAAGATATTTTATTTACTTGCAGAAGCATATCCTCTCATTTTCACCATTCAGCAACGGCAGCTGCAAAGCTTAAAACTTTACAGATGCAGCTGAATGTCAAACAGCATAAATTAATTCAAGACGTTTCTACATGCTGAACAGAACTGTATGATATGTTAAAAGATTGTTTGAACAAAAAGTTTCCTATCCATATACGCTGCTAATGCAATCAGAAAATGTTGATTGATTTTCAGTGGCAAAATTATTCCATTTACTTGAGCCATTTGACAACATCACTAAAACAAGTATTAAACGTGAAGTAACAGTCGCCCAAGTGATCCCTTCCATTTTAGCAATAAATCTATTTTTAAATAAGGCAACTAAAAGCAAAAGCTTCAGTGGAATAATTACACTCCTTGAAGAGCTTAAGAATCAGTAGAAAAAAGACTCTAAGTTTCTTTTGCGTGATAAATCTTTTGTGTGTAGCTACTTTCTTAGATTTGCGATTGAAGCTAATTTTTCAAAATGAATCAAGATAAATCAGTAAAAAAATATGGTCGTTGAGACATGAAAGAAATGCATGAAAATTTAGCTCCTGACTCTGCTGACGATGATTCATTTATTGTGAAAGTGAAGCTGAAGGTTCCATTTTCACATCTTTAATGGATTGTTTTAAAGAAATTGTGGCATCAAAATCGTCATACAGAAAAGAAAGTGAGAGTGAAAAAAGAAAGTCCCATTCTTCTGACGATGTGATTATTGTACATAAAAATAAAAGGCTACATACGGAATTGGCCACATCAGAATAAACAAGAGCATAAAGCTTTGCACATTAATCAAAGTTAAATACGTGTTATATTCCATTATGGAATACAAGCAGTTGCAAATTTATAACTATAATAACAAAAATACCTTTTAGCTCCACCGTCATCAGTCGAAAGTGAAAGAATATTTAGAACATGAGGAAATATTTATGAAGCCACAAGAAATAGGTTATCCACTGAAAATGGAGAACTGATAATGTTCTGTCATTTTAACCTAAGAGCTTATTCAAATGAAGTTTGGTTTAATACTTTAACTACGAAACTTTTCAATTTTCATTTAATTATTTTTAATATGTGAATGGTTTGCCATAGGTAAGAAATAGTTATTTACTTTTTGTTTTATTACTTTGTATATAACACTGGTAAACATGAAATATCTTGGACGGGGTTTCGCAATTGATTATTTATTGATATGCTGATTCCAAAATGTAATCGGTTTTTGCATATCTCATCGCATGAGATATTGTGTATAACACAGATTTGTAAAATTTATGATTATTAAATTTTCAGAGGGTCTATCATAATTATTGGGATATATATATATATATATATATATTATTATTATATTATATATATATTATTATATCTTTATTATTATAAATATATATATATATATATATATATATATATATATATATATATATATATATATATATATATATATATATATATATATATATATATATATATATATATTGAATATATAGGCTGAGTAGAAACAAATCGAAATGATATGATACATGTCTTTGATAGATGTATGTTTTAAACTTATAATACAACTATGAATAAAGTAACATAAGCAGCAATGAATGTAATAGAAGGAATGGCTTCTAGTTAATGTAAACATACCTACGATGGTAGTAACTTCTCTTCGTAGACGATCTACCGTGCATAGCGTCTGGAATATCTCTCATCATCCAGCTCCAACAATAGTCGGCCATCATATTGATATCCCACTTGCCCTGGTAACGTCCTTCCATGAACTTTTGATCTTGATGGAAGGTTCACCCTGCTCATCACTAGCATCGCCTAGGTTATCCGGAGGAAATTTTCTTAGGTAAGAATGTAAGGTGCAACTTTATACCCATTCTACATCCATGAGAATAAAAACTGTCTAGCAGTTCTGTACAATGTTAGTGGTTCTCGGCTTGCTTGCAGAAAATTCTGAGCTACATCTGAAAAAGCATTCCACGCTCTTGCCTCTAACACAGTCATTGTTGTAGCAAAGGCAGTATCACGAGGAGTGTCCGTATTTGTGGCCATCAAATATCCCATTTTTCTTTTCGTCACTCAGACCAGGAAACGTTGGCATATATAGCGGAAGCATTCACCATCATGGTCCAGGGCCTTTCACAAATTGTTTCATCAAAACCAAGTTTTATGTGTAGCGTTGAGGTAAGATGATGTTTTCTCTCTGGTACAAATGGTTCACGTACTATGTTCCTGTCACCTGGCGTCAAGGTTTCTCTCGGGCCATCTCTTTTGGTCCAGTGATCCTTTGCCGCCCGGCTGTCCCAATAGCACAGGAAGAATGGATATTTGTTGAAACCTGCTTGCTGACCGAGCAAAATGTTTACCATTTTGAGGTCGACGCATATTTACCATCCATGTACCTGATATTGTAGCCTCTCCAAACTGTCTTGATTTTTGCATGTTCCTCTATCATCCGTACCGAGTTCCCTACTGGAACCGAAGCATACCTGTTGTTGTGTAACAACACACACTTAAACTGCTCTTGGAAGTGTCACTAAACAGTCGCCACTCACCTGCATCGTATGCTGGAAGTCCCATAGCGAGTAGTAGGCCTGCATCTTCACTGCAATACACAAGGTTACCATCTGACTGGAAGAGCCTCCGCAGCTCTGCTTCTCTGTTACGATAAAATGTTACTCTTGTGCCATAGTCCAGTAGTTATTTTTCATGCAACCTCGAAGCCAACAGCTCAGGACAACTTCGGCAAACTCTCATACAAGATCGTTTAGTTCACCCTGGGTGAACAATGACGGACCATCCGACTGTATTTCAGGGATGGATGATAGGA
>JABUQX010091244.1:0-30000 GCA_015478945.1 Trachelipus rathkii
TATATATATATATATATATACTATATGGTAAAACGTTAAGGATGATAAGCCGAGACAATGATATTCTGGTACAAAATTGTTCGTTGCACGATAAAATGGCCTCGAAGACTAAATAATCAAAAAAAACTTGCCGACCGGCTTCACTATTTATACAAAATCTTTGCAAATCTTACGATAATTTTTAAGATAAATTATGTATATATTTACTTACATGTTTTAATTAAACTAAACAATACCACAGGTTGCCTAAATCATAGATTTTAAAATGCAACTGGCGAGAGAACACCGCTCGCTGAAGCCCTCGCTTCAAATGCGCATTGCGCGCGAGCGATGGGGATTTGTGATTGTAACTACTATATATATATTAATCTAATATACCAGTATAGAGTATATGAACGAATAAGCAAAATTATAAGTAGTATAACTATATAGGTACTATATATATATATTATATATACTAAACAGAGAGTTTATATTGACTTCACTTAACAAACATAATATTCTTAAACTAAATAAATTAATAAGTACGCAATAATAATTTATTATAACGTACAAAATATTCTGCAATAGAACGGTGGCTTAGACATAAATTATTTACACTATTTCCTTTAGAAAACTCGAAATATACTATATCATATATATATATAAATACCTATTAATCTACTATATACTATACTATATATATACTATATATATCTACTATATATACTAATAATATATATACTACTATATATATATCTATATGTACTCAAGGACTAGTAGCCTAGTACGAGATAAAACAATGCTATTACATATCTTTATCTGTAATTACATAAACGCTAGCAACTCTCAGGAGCGCAAACAGTTTTATTATGAGAATAGAAACAAAGCATCTCCAACCGTTGTGTATTCATTATGTACGGTAACATGGCTTCCATCTTCTAACTCACACAACTGTTTTATTCTTTTTGTTTATATAAAATTTTAAACTTGAAACAGCCAATAAGAGTACTTTCTCCTCCCCGGCAATTATCTACAAAGCCAAAGGAGAGAACGACGCGCAGTTCGGCTCTATGGCAATTTGTGCCGCAGGCGCGCTCGGCGCTCTGTTCCCTCCGCCGTCTAAAAATAATACTTATTTTTGTAAATAAATTAAGGTGTTTAGATTATATTAAATGGTTCTTATAAAGAAAATCGTCTTGTTTAAGTGTTTTTGATAGCGCTAAAGTTGCTTCAACCTGTGAGATAATAATGATAAAAAATCTAGAAAGAACGGTGAAAGCAGATCTAGTATGACCAATGGCATTATCAGTTACACTGCCCCACATTCGCAAATGTTCCAAAATACAATTGTATATAATATGGGGATTTAAGTATTCACGAAAATCATATTAAAGGGTCCTGTGGCCCACCTCCTTTATTATACAAATAAAAAATTATCTACTTATTATGATCTGTAAAACAACAATATAAAAAAGAATGTTAATACAATAGAATAAACATCCAAATCATTTATACACCTTCCATCTTATTAATTAGTGTACCGAGGAGGTGAGGGATTTAATTCTATGTTAGATTTGATTTATGAACTCATCTACTCGCGCTACTAAGCACACATATTTATAGTATATATATATATATATAATATATATATATATATAATATACTATACTCACTATTATATATATATCATATATATATATATATATATACTATAATATATATATATCAATACTACTATATATATGACTATATATTTACTACTATATTACTATTTCGTGGGTGTTCATTATATATATACTATATATATATCATATATATATATACTTCATATATATATTTAACTAGTATATATATAATATATTTTTATATATACTATATATATATATACTATTCACATCCTCCTGAGCGTTGCGCCTGTCAGCTGCTCTTGCACGAAGCTACTCAATCCGCCGTCGATCTTCGTACACTCTTTCCCTCCACATCCGTCCTGCTGGTCATCCCCCCTCCTCTCCACGCCTCTCACACTATCCTTCACCTTCACCCTCCTTCCCTCCGAATGCGACTCAAATACTTTTCGCATCAACACCTATTTGCTTCATCCCTCCTCACATTTCGACAAACCATTTCAACTGCCCTTCTCCACTAGTCTCGTATATATTCTCACTCATAACACGCTCCCTCCACAGTCATCATTCCCTCCTCCTTACAAAAATCAATTCTGGGTTTGGTTATATATTTCATGCTTTTTTAAAGTGAATCTCGTCTCTCTCCCTCTCTCTGCATAACCTTACTTTCTCTTCTTTTTCTCTCTCTATCTCTCTTCTTCTTCTTTTCTCTTCTTTCTCGCATTGCGCAATCATACTGTCATATAGTCATTTACTCTTACTCTTATCTCTCTTCTAATCATCTCTATCCTCCTCTTCATTCTTCTCTCTCTCTCTCTTCATCTCATCTTTCATCATTATAATATTTACATGATTATATAATATCATTATATATTATATATTAATATTATAATCTATATATAATTAATATATATTCTAACATATATTTATTATTACATTTACATATATATATTATTTTATTATTTATTTAATCACTAATTATATATATTCATATTTATATTAATATATTATAATATAATTAGTGCAATTATAGGATGAAATACTATATATATCAGATACGCATTTATGGGAATATACGTCATATATATAATATTTGATATCCTCGAGATATCGTTATAATATATATCGATCACCCTGAGTATCCTACCGTATACCGACGTGGATGTTATCAGTAATATCTTCAGTACTCCTCCGGTCCGCCCACAACCGAGCTTCTATTCAGTTAAACGCCAAACGTGACTAGAATCACACAGGCCATTCGAATCAATCAAACTTGATTATGTCCTGCGAGAGCGCGTGTACATGAGTAGAGCTACGAAGTACTTTTCTACTTTGATTTTGCTCACTGCCTATATAATGTTACTCAGTATTATGTGTAGGCCTCTTATATCTAAGATGGTTCGCGCCAAAATATGGAGAGTGCATTTACGATTGTCTATACGTTTTCTCTACTTTTTCTACTCATATATTGTTTTTGTCGTTATTAAGTTCGTAGTGTCTCTCGCCTAACTCGGTATAGTCGTTTTAATTTTTCTAGACAGCTTAATCATGATATTTTTCCTCGAGATTATACAGGAAATTTGAGGATATCCCTACATGTGATCTCGAAAAACGCGTCGTAGTATGAATATAAATAATATATATGATGACAGTTGCAGACTATGCCTAATCGCAAGTGTATTCTTACAGTTATTTACTTACTTGTTCAAAGGTACAACTATTTTTTAGAGATAGATCTCAACAGTAACTCCATGATATCTCATTTTTCTTACCATCATCATTACCCATCATTACACTATTAATATTATTATAAATTTTAAAATTTAAATTTATTCAATAATATTATAAATTGAATGATTTTATTTTTTTAAAATATATTTTATTATTTTTAAAAATATATACATATTAAAATTTTGATAAAAATCTTATGGTAGAATTTATTATTTCATTTCTGGATTATTATTCTAGATGTGATAATTTAATTCTGAACTTCGTCTTAATATTATGATTAGAGCATTATTCTCTTCATTATTATCTAATTTTTTCGCTTTAATTTAATTATTTAATTATTTCCCTTTATTATTATTTATTTTAATCAATATAGCTATAGTTATATATTATTATTATTTACTCAAAATTATTATATTATTATTATTATTATTATTATTCATTTATTATTTAATTATTTAAATATTTACCTTTTATTAACTTATATTAATTCATTATCCCTACTTGTTTAGTTGGTCGACAGGCGAGCTCAGATATATCTATGAAATTCGTCTCCTTTCTTCGTGATTTTTTATTGTGTTATTGTATTTCTTCATTATGAACTTTTTCCCAAGAATTATTATACTTTATTATATTATTTTACCTTTTTATTTAAACTATTATAATTTATATATTATTTCATTATATTATTTTCTATCTTTTTTCTATTTATTATTATGGCTTATCATTTTTTCATTTATTTTTATATTTATTTTTTCTACGTCAATAAATTAGTTCTATTAATGGTTTAATAATACTAATAATAATAATAATTAATATACTTAATCATTAATCTTATATAATAAATAATAATAATCTTCACAATAATAATAATAAAGTCGAATAATAATATCTATAATAATATACATTATAATACATAATAATTATTTAATTAATCATATATATAATATCTGTTTGTATTTCTTCGACTATAAATTTCTAATCCTATTCTTGTTTTGTATGTATCTACCGTTCTTATATACCCTCGTTTCGTTTCCACTAATTGTACTTCTTTTCTTCCCTCTCCTTTATTCCCTGTTCCTGTACGTATATATTCTATTTATCCTACCGTATTCACTGATCTCTACATCTTATCCAGTAGTTTCTTACCAGTTTCTTTCTTCCATTCTGGCTAATTTAATCTGCAGCTGTTGTATCTGTGTGCTTAAATATAATCTGCTGCGTACTTTCGCCTACTATCTCTTTTCTCCCGTGGGTGATGGTATACATATCGGTCAAAACCTGGTTTTTATCGTTTCATCTGTCGCTATATTATTGTTTGTGTGGTCTCTGAATCTCCTATCTATATCACACTTGATTCTTGTTGCTGTTAATGTCTATACTTAGTAAGATATTTATTCGTTCCGTTGGTCGCCATATCATGTAACCTTTTAATTTATGTATTCATTAGAATACACTGTACCGTTTAACGTTCTGTTTTTTCGTGCTCTACCTTAATAAGCCCGCCTTAATCGTAATAGGGTGGGGTTTCAAGGGAGGCATGTGTACTGCACTGGGCGTGTATGGTGAGGTTCCGCTGTTACGCACTCACAGGATTAATTATTTTATATTTATATTTAGTAATTCTACAAAATTTGTTACTAGAGTTAAAAAATATATGTTTCTCATTAACCTTTAAATTGTAGAGTTAAGAATATTGCTATTCTTTTGTGTGGTATTTTGCTTATTGGTTTTATATGGTGGAAGATATAATAAAAACAGATAGAATGTATAAGATGACAGCAACATCAAGATGCGATAGTGAGAGCGCCGTATATTGGCCTAGAATTTTCTTAAGTGCCAGAGATAACTAACACTGCGTAAGCTGTATCGCACGCCCTCGTTGATGAAATGGTTGGTATGAGGACGTTCTCTCATCTAACCTATTAAGTCCCATGAACGTTTCAGTTTCTGGATTACCCCCTTCTACGAGCAGCAAGATGCTGTTACGCACTTCAACCCACAACACGAGATTCGATTCGTCATACAAGCCTTACCCCTTAGCACGCATGACGACAGCTGGTCCCCACCTAAATCCCGCATCAAGCAAAAACGTTAATGTATCCTGTAGCGGTCTTGCGTCGAGGTGCACGCGCTTTGCCCGGGGAGTTTTTCGGCTGGTCTCAGAGCTAGTCCCCGATCCCCTTTAATTTGTGTTCCCTGCACTTACGGAGAGGCCCATTATCTTGCTTTCATCTTGCAAGTATCATCTTTTCTCTTCCATCGTGCGATGTTCTCCTATTGTGAATTAGCATCTCATGCTGTACATTTGATAGATGCTTGAATGTTTGCCCTAAGCTTACGGCGATCATATATTGTCGATACAGAAGCCATTGACACTCCTCCCTTATCTATTGGATACTCTACTGCGCTCCCTCCCCTGGAATCGATTCCATGCTGACGAACTTATGTCTTTTTATCTCACTGCAATTGTCTATTTCGTGAGTATTATGTCCCATTACGTGATTAAGATGTGGTGCATGGTCTGAGAGTTCGGACCGTTTGTGAACGTAAAGACAAAATGTGGCGTTCACTCGAGTCCTCTCTTCAACTCTCTGCAGGATATCCGTTGCTATTTGGCGGGAGGTCGACATGTTCCATTGAGTGGGTCGTGCACGTCTCGACTTCCCATTACCACCGTCTCCCTTCGGTCATATCTAATGCTAAAATAAATCAAGTGACGTGACTCCAGTCTTCTTACCTCCTGTTTTGCCGAGTGCGCGATCGGCATGGTCGGTCAGAATTACGAGAGTGAACATGTGAAGCATAGCGACGTGTGGCGTGTTGTATGATCCTGGAGATATGAAACATTCATAAAACACTTGTTTAATCTTCTACCTGTACTTGCTTGTAATATTATTATTTTTCTTTAAAGTGTGTTCTTTGACTTTTTCTTGGTATTAATGTAGTTTTGATGGTGTAACTTATATCAAAGAGGATCATAATATGGTCATACCGAGACGAACCTCAGAGGGTAATTTCAATTTGAGGTTGATCTCTGTCTTTTTACTTGAATATATTGCTAGTGATATACTTGTTTGATAGTTATAGGACCTCTGGGCGAGTCTCTATTTAGAGCTCTGAGATTCTGCTCATGCTTACGCATTTTTATATAGAAACTGTGTGTTTCACAATTCTGTCGTGAGTAGTCTTTGGTGATTGCGTTTTCTCGTGATGTACATCAACATAGTCTCACTTCTCTGTCTCTACTCTATTTAAATCTATCGGTGCTTGCATCCTTCCTTTGTGCTTTTATCATATTTGTTCACCGTTCTTTTCTTTCCGCTGTCATATGTTTCAGCTAACATTTACCTAGAAATTAATTTCCATGATGTAACTGCTTGAGGAGCGATTTTCATCTATTGTTCTTTAATTTCTCTCTATATCTATTGTGATGATTATTTGTGATAAACAAGGTTTGTTTTTATATCAATCTACACCCATATTAGATTGATATATTTTCTCACACATAAGACATCCTCTCTGACTAGTAACCTTTTCTCTTCCTAGTATCCGTCTCTTTTAAAGGATAACACATCTTCCAACTCGAGAGCATTTTGCTTACATTGTTGGAAAGCTCTTTTTACTCTCACTAAACGTACAATTTCTCTATGTTGTTTATAAGTCACTTGTTTCTACTCACGTTTCCAGGATATTGCTTTATCTTGTGTATTGAATATATTTGCTCGTTTTCTTTGTGCACCGGCTGGGCATCGAGAGCCAAATAATATACCCAACATTATTGCTAGCATCGATATTCTACTTAATCTATGTGGTTGTAAACACTACATCCCAATATATAGTAATATCTTTACACATGAATCAACTTTCTTTTGTAAACAATTTCTTGCCGTATATCTGATAGTTACTTGTTGGTTTTTAGTTTCTTGTTAAGAGATACTTTGTATAATAGGATCGATGTCTTTAGGACGCAATACATCGTCACTGAGACGTAGATACGAGTGTGTTTCCAGAATATAGGTTAGCTAGCATCTTTTGTTGCTAGACTTTGTTCTATCAATATTTTATGAGCAACATTGACAGCTACAACACTGTTATATCAGCAATGTTGTGGCTCGGTGAGAATTTTTAAACAGAAATATAAAAATCTAAGTAAGAGTATGACTATATTTTCTTTTTAGTTCTTTTATATATACCCTCAGTGGGTCGGCGTACAAAAACTGGTAACCTAATGTCTTTTCTTTAGTGTGATGCTAAATCTCAGGTCGTTGAGCTTATCAAAAACGTGGCCAAGTAATTAGAGCGTTGCATACAACTTTTCTGATGTTCTCACATGATCTTTTCTCCCCTACTTTTTAAGAGTAAAGGAGGTGACATGTATCCATTAGTTATCTAGCTATATTTTTATGACGTATGATACTTTAGCAATATTACTGATTACGTTTAGCCGTGGTGCCTTTCCTTATTCCCGCATATTAATCTGTTTGTGTAATTACCTTACTGCCCCTCTTACTCGTTATTATCTTCCACATACTGTATTTATCTCTTACTCTATCTCATACTATACTCATCGTCTAGCGCTCCCTCCGCTATTTTAGGTATTAGTGATCTTAGGGTGGGAGCTATTCTATGTCTATTTTTATATACCTATTACTTGACCCCTCCTTCATATACTAATAGTGAGTATCAAGTACACGTGTAGTGGTTTAGGCTATTGTCATCTTAATCTTATATACGATTCCCTAGTTCAAATTTCTATGACATTACAATGACCATTTATCAGATTTACATGAAATCATTTAGAAAGTTGAAATAAATATCTCTCTATTCGACTGTTTTCGTTATATCTTATCTGTGGGCTAGTGCAATGACTATGATGTTCACCAAATTTGATCCACAATTCTACACCTCGCGTGATTTCAATATATCCTTATTGCGGCTAACACTTACTCTGTTCTCCCTCGCAAAAGAAAGTGTCTTCATCGTAAATTTGTGTGGAGATATTTTTAGATTTGCAATTGGCTTTTGTTTAAGGAGTACTTGTGGTTTACTCTACTATATCACTAACTTTATCTTAATTTTTTAAATATCACAGACTCCCATCTCTGTATTATATTAAAATTGTGATGTTTGTTATGATATATTTGTTTTGTTTTTTTTTCTGCTGTATTTAATACCTTTCGTAACTCTTATAAAACCAACATCGCTTACAATTAAAGTGCATGCGTATAGTACTTTGACTTCCACATCCGTATATACTATTTACTATATATCAGTTAATATAGTATCATATATATATATATATACTATATATATAATATAGATATTTATTATATATTAATAATATATTTATATATTAATATACCATATTAATTTTTCTATTCACGGTCTATTAGCTTACGTAGTGTTAGGTGTACTTATCTAGTGTAGAGTAGTGAGTATTATTTATCTTGTAGGGATTATAACTATAGGGATCCGTACTATCAGACGCCTATACTACTCTTCCCCTAGTACTACCTATATATCATATATATATACCTCACTCACTCACCGTCACCCCCACGCGCACGCTTTTTATATTTCGCAACCCCTTTATATACTATACTTTCCATCACTATGGCTATGGTACTTATCACTCCTTAATATCATATAATATCCCTATATCTTGATTTATACCTACATATTTCATGTAATGTTAACTATGTAGTTTCCCTTCCACTCCACCTCTATTTACTACTTATCCCCTCACTGCATAACCATAGATTCGCTATCATACTCATATTAAATATATATATTATATTCTTATCATATATTCTAAATCTACTAATATATATAATCTATCTATCATTATCTTAGTTTTATCTTCATCAAAACTAACCGGTTTATTGACCAATTATCTTACTTCCAGTCTTGTACAAACTACTTAATAAAAATAATAAATTCTACTTATGTTATTTTTCTAATACAAGTTTAAATATAAATATTTTTAAGACAAATGATTCTGTATATCTATTGTAGTATTTGCTGGTGTTACTAGTATTAGAACGCGCGCGAGTAGAGCGCAGGAGAGCGCGATTACGGATCAGTAGAATAATAACGCGGGGCTATTACCACGTTTATTTTTCGGCCGGAGTCGTTACCTGAGGAAGGCTCTACTACGAGTTACCCTCTTATCTCAGAAATTAACTTCCCGGATTTGAGTTCTAAGTACGTCTGTATAGTATAACGGATCTATGGCGATAATTCATTGTAATGAAGCAACCGCTTTTTATTTTATTTTAGCGCGCTTTATTACTACCTATGATACGTATTCATGTTTGTGCGAGGCTTTATAATCTTAATTATCTTTTTTATATAATTTATTCTTTTATTATTTATATATTCTTATTTATTTTATTATATTTAATTAATTATAAATATTATTTATTTTTTATTCTTATTATTAATTTATATTAATACTTATATTTTATAATTTTTTTCTAATTTATTTTACTTAATGTATATTTCAATTAATATAATATATATATTTAATTATTGTATTATTAAATATAGTATATATAATGATATATATATATCATATATCCATCTACTTATATATTATATATATAGTACTCTATATTAAAAACTTTATATAATTATATTAAATACCTCTTATACATAACATATATACTATAATATATTATTTTATATATATTATATTATATATATATTAATATATTATATTATATATATATTATATATATATATTCTATATACTATATTATATTACTATATATTATTCTTAAATATATATACTTATATATATTACTTTACTAGCAGTTGACAGAGAATGAGAGAGAACGTAGCGCAGAGAGGAAGATGAATGAGATGAGTAATAGAAGAGAGTAGTAGCAGGGTGAGGTGAGCTCGAGTAGGGAGGGGCAGGGGGAGATCGGAGAGCAGGAGCGAAGAAGAATTTTTTAGACAGCATGAAACATTTTACAGTAATAATTCCGTTATGGAATTATACAGACTGAGATGTGGTTATAATATATTTTATAAACATATTTAGCTACGATGTTAGGAATAAATTCCTCGTAAGCCTCTTCAGTTAAAACAAACTTAGAAGATCAGTTCAGATAGAGATGACAAATTTTTAGAATTTTCCAGTAGATAATTTGTTGAGAGAATGTTAAGAAGGATCCACTGAATCTCTTGAGAACTATCTATCAACTGGTTATTGAAACTTGCTCGTACGTCGCTTCATGCAATAACTAAACATAGAATTATCAATATAATAGCAGACTCTACCTATTTTCTAGCACCCCTCCGATCTCACAGACTTATGTCAATTTTTCTTTAGCATATTACACCATGTATTATATCTCCATTCTTGAATGATTTATTATCAGCAAATAGAAAAGGAGGTTTGTTTTACATATCATCAAGATTGAAATTAATTCTATCTCTTGCGAATTTCATCATTAAATCCCGACATGTTCTGAACCAGGTGGTAATGTATCCATATGAGCAAGATACAAAGATTGTGTAACATTTATACACAGGCAAGATTCCACAGGAAAGCGCAAAGTTTGAAAGATTTATTACCAATCACGCATATGGTAAACTCGCGTGTGTAAGCCTGATGGCAATGTGCAACTGCTATTCGCAGATTTACACCAATAAGAAGTGAATATATCCCATCTAGACTCAAGTCTTCTATGTTCGCAGTCACATACACCCTATTTATCCTACTACGCAAAAGTGACATTAGCAAAATACGGTCAATCTGTACCACGTAGTCTAACCGCTTTAGTAAGAAATTGCAGGAGCTATATACTCATTTTTGACACACCCTGAATATATTCATTATGTTGTACCTTACATCATCGCCCTGCCTCTAACCATATCAGTGAGATTACGAAATATTGAATAAAACTTATATGGTTCTATCGCTGAGTTATGCTCAATTTCTGTATGCTCTTTTGGCTATTAAATAATTAATACAATTTATTTAATCCGATGCATGTTAGTAATTTACTAGTGAAACATCATTGCCATTTTGTCTCAGAATTGCATACATTATTTAGTCGCTTTACCTTACTTATATATTTACCTTAATCGGTATTATGCTCATGTTGAGTATAGTCTTTATATATACATAACCGTTTACTAGATAATAGTTTTCGTATGAATTATTAATCTAACGAAAGTCTAGACGAGGTATAAGGGGGAGGGGGGGGTCGCTATGGTTAGTAGGTGAGTTATATGTAAGCTAAGGTAGTTTATGGAGTGATATCTTATTTATCTATCTATCTAATAATTATATAATATAATAGCGTCCAGGATCTCTATATATGATTCTAAACTAGTATCTTATTATAGATTTAATATATATTGAACGTTGAGTATTAGTATTATTCTATTATACCTTCTAGAGACGAGTTATTAATAGGTTTATATATATGTATATCATTTACTATATATATTATAATATATATTATATTATATTATTTAATATACTATATATTTATTATATTATATAATATATATATATTAATATAATATATAGTATAATATTAAATATATATTATATCTATTTATATAATATTCTATCTATTAAACATACAAATATCTATTACTATATAATATAATATATATTCACATTCGTACAAAATTTCTCATCTTATTATATATATATAACTGCTTATCCCGTCTGAGAAATTTTATTTAATTTAGATTCATAATAACTACTAATACTACAGTTAATACTACTACTACTATTATATAAATTATATATCATATATATAATAAACGATTTATAGTCTGACAACAACGCCCGAATAGGGCCGGTTCACTAATCCTGTCGCCTTATACATATATTATTATTATTACTTATATATTATCTATTTTACTTAATATTAATATATATATATATATATATATATATATATATATATATATATATTATTATCACTATAATTTATCATATAATTAAATATCCAATATTATCGTAAGTGTACATTGGTTGAGTAGTAGGATAGGGGTGAGTTATGGGTATACTACTATGTTATATATAAGTATGAGTTGTAAATTCAGAATATTTTTGCCCTTAGCGCCTCTGCACCCGCCGTTCAAGCCTAGATATATAACAATAATATAGAAATCAACTATGGATATGACATTATATAAAGTTGAGTAAATAAGTGGAGAGCATCGAAGATGTGTCTTGTATATTGAGCTTGCTGGCTTATAGGATATATATTGATTAAAAAAATTAATCATTATCAAATAAAATTAATGAAAAATCACCGATAGCGAGCTCTGTTATCCAGAGAATTTAGAATATTCGTTTCAGTTATGAGATAGATATATATATAAATTATCATAGAGTAATAATATCTGTGGACAATCGAAGAATTATATATGTGGTAAGGATCAATATTTTTCACTAGATGTACGTTTCTGCTTAAATTTCGTGGTATTATTTATCAATTACTCTGTTTTGGAGAAACCAATCTCATCTCATATTAATATTATTCTCATCTTTCCGAATGTTCTTAACAAAGAACATACAGCTGTTTCAGTACGAAAACAGTTACTACACAAAGAGAGAAATAAGTTACCTCAGAATAGTTACTTAATAATAAGTTATAAAATGAGTAGAAATATTACCTCAAATAGACGTGCAACCAGCCTCCGATTAGATATCACTTTATTCTACCTGGTTCGATGAATGGTAAGAAGATGTGAATCAATCTCTTTACAGGCAAAATGTTCTAGTTCCATGCAAAAACTGACAAACATTTAATTATTTATTACGTAGTAGATGTTGTGTTAGATTATTTTATATATTTGTTTTATTTATTTATTATTATTTTATATTTACTATAAAACAATGTTTATTTAATAATATTTTATATGCACAGACTTCAAATTTTATCGTTCATTTATATTTATTATTTTAAAATCACATTACAACCTGTTTAATTAACTGTTTGCCGAACCTACGAACTTAACAAGTATCATAAATCACTACACCACACTACATCACATTTATAATTATTATATAAGGTTTGTGGTTGTGTGTGTGTGTGTGTGTGTGTTGTGTGTGTGTGTGTGTGTGTGTGTGTTGTGTAGACTAGATGGCTCGGTACGCGGCTGAGCCTACACACTACATTCACACATCTATCTACTACTACACACACACCGACCTATATCCATATGATTCTATCCAATTTCTTTGCAGGTAAAGTGTTCTCACCACAAAACACTTATTATAGAATGTATTAACTACATATATCATAATATATAAGATAAAAATAATAACTTATTTTACGACGCATTAACATTATTATAGTAACGACGATAACATTTATCCTTAATTCATTATTTATATTATATATTACTTCTATTATTTAATTATTATTATATTATATATATTATTATTAATTATTATTATTATTATAATTTATTTTATTTATTAATTATTTATATTTTAATGCTGTTTATATATAATATGTTAGTTCTCATAACTATTATTTATTCCTATATTGATTTTATCTCAAAGTATGCCCTGCTTCCTATTTTTAGTTATATCTATATATAATCTTTTATAATATATAATCTAAAATAAATCTATACATATAATAATATATTAAATAATATATATATTCCTAATATAATTTATATATTATAATATTTATATATATACCTATATATAATATATATATTTATCATATTATAATATATATATATATGTTATATATTAATATATATTATATACTTATATTATATATTACATACTAATAAATATTATATTAATATATTAATATATTAATAATCATATATATATATACTATAATGACTAATGGCGGACATTGGATCCGTGAATAGCTGTGAGATGTAAGTGGGAATTAGGAGTAGAGGAGAAGAGAGATATATATCTCAGATAAAAGATGCTGTGTACTCCGACTTTACTAAAGTGAATCGATCAGAGTGTCCAGTGTCTAAGTCTGAAGTCAGAGAGCGTGGACGGAGAATGATAAAGAAAAAACGAGTAACAGTACGAGTGTAGTATTATAGTAAGAGGAGTGACCAATTGCTCATTATGCCTCCCTCATATGTGTCGTGCCTCAGAATATTGTAACTAGTTAATTTGAGTGATGAGCTGAGGTTTCGGATAGTATATAGTTGGATGTTGATGTACAGCAATCTATGTTCACGAATAGCCAATGTTAGACTTAAAAGTAGATGAGATAGAGAGAAGAGAGAAGAGAGAGAAGAGATGAGAGGAGAATTCTATAGTGGTAGAGAGAGAGAGAGAGAGAGAAGTAAGAGAGTAGATAATTTGAATTCCTGTATTTTCTTTCTTCTTATTTTATTTATATTTATTTCACGTTTCAATCTGGTTGTGGGTTGGGGGGGGTGATGGGGTAATGGGCTGTCTGTCTATAATTAGACCCGGTCTGCCTGCCTATGTAGAATACGTACTACATTTAATTCCGACATGTCGGGGACGTAGTTTGTATTTTAAATAGTTTTTACCAATTTGCATTTTCGTTAAAACAAATACTATCTAAGTATAGCCATATATTCAAGGCTTTCTATATACTTATCTATCTATACGATATTAAGTATATATAATATTATAAACTATACTGTAATATTATATATACTTATATATCTTTCTGATTATGGATGCTAGGGTTTGGGGGGGTGATGGGAAATCGTCTCGTAACCTACATACTTCAGCAGAGAGGCGATTATTTTTCTTTATATACACCCTTTTAATATTTGATCCCAATATGAATTTCCGAAGTGAGCCCTTTCTGTTTTCCAATTTATCCCATTATTTTTTTTTCCAAAATTTATTATTTTTTATCTTATTTTTTTTATTATTGTGTGTTTTTAATTGTGTATTTTACTCTTTTGTGTTTATAACGTAAAAATTTCGTTTTTACCATCCTAGAATCCAGTTAAGTTAACCCCGGCCTCTCCGCCACTTTGTCCCATGCTATGATCTATCTGATCTAATTCGATCTCATTCGTCATTTTGACTTCCAGTCAATTATTTTCTTTAGTATAAATAAGTTTTTGGATAAAAGCTAGCAAAAGAAAAAAGTCTTTTTTTAAAGACGTTATAATAAGCAATCATACTAATCATTGACAATACCAATTGAGCATATATATACTTTAGTTTACTTAAAAAGAAACATCTATTTAAAAACATATAATGATAAAATACAGTTAAAGGTTTTCAAATTCTTTCTTAATTAGAAAATCAAGGTCTTAACATATTCGACCATCTATTTAATTGTTAAAAAATGTGTAATAATCGATTATATTCATAAAACTAAATGCAGAGAGTCTATGGAATCATACACACATTATTATATCTTATAACACAGTGCTAATCCATGTCCATTTGTCGATACATCGAGAGAGAGTGTTGCATGATAAGCACCAGGTCGGTCATCATTTTCGCGAGTATTCATTAAGGCGAATACACACTAAAAATCTCTTGTTCTAAAAGGCACATTTAATATTTCTTTAAGATCATCAATGGGTGATATTCTAAGATTTATTTTTAGGAGCTCTGTCAGATTCAGATGATTTGAGGACTGTTCAAATACAGCAGAACCTGAGATTGAGGATTCAAAACGCAACTATGTCCAAATTATTAGACATCAGAATGCTATGTTCCCTTTTTAAGGACTATTGAGATGATAGCCATTAAGCTAGAGATAGCTGTAAATCGTACATGCATATAAAATATCACGTTTTCAAACGCACTAAAGTTTGAGATACAACACTTACGTTCATTGACTGCAAGACCAGTAATTGCAAATAATATTGTAAAAAGGTAGGTAACATTGAGAATGTTGAAGCTTCATATAATCATTCATAATTGACGTGAGGTTGCATATCACTTAATGAACCAAATACGTGATGATTCCCTTAAGGTGCCCGAAATGGGTTTATATATAAATAAATAATGAGTCCGGACTTTCTACGATTAAGCTATGCATTTATTTGACGCTTTATACTCAAGGTTCTAGGAGTGATTAGTTATTCCACGTTATTATGTGGACTATACCACAATACATTGACAATTTCTAAGGTAAGCTTACGGTTAGCAGTTTCTCAGGATATCAATCCTCAATACTCGATACATCCTTGGGTAAGTAAAAATTTTAGTCCTATCTCTGATTGATTTTTGCTGTAACGGTTAAAGAGTTTTCTTCTATTCCACTTACTGATTTACATGGGAGAATACATTTACTCTTACGTCATCATGATAAGCAATTCCTGTACATATATAAGCAGATAGGCACTTTGGGCCGGTGTGGCTAAATGGATTTAACATTAAAGAGAATCGGTCAGATCTAGTTACACATGA
The DNA here is from genome assembly GCA_015478945.1 of Trachelipus rathkii. Lineage (NCBI taxonomy): Eukaryota > Metazoa > Arthropoda > Malacostraca > Isopoda > Trachelipodidae > Trachelipus > Trachelipus rathkii. The sequence continues at coordinate 16,717 of JABUQX010091244.1, forward strand.
ATGGGGTGTCCCTGATGATAGATAAGTTTTCCTGAAGAGAATAATATACACGTTTACACGTCCATTAATATTCATACGTGTATTTTTTAGCTTGAGAGGGTTATGTTATCTACAATGCTATTTAAATGATATGTAAGCCACATGATTGACAGCGTTGGACTCTTTAGCTCTTCGAGAAAAGGTTCAGTAACAGTCTTAATATAACTTCAGATCAGGGTACACCTTGCCGTAGACGTCTCGAGAGAAGTTTGATAATTTAAAAGATCACCATGGTTGAGATTCAAACTATGTACTACGGGAAAATTGTCTCGGTACACTCGTGAATCGGGTTCTGTGAATTCTGATTCACGTCTTTGTTTATAGACTAATTATTCTTCAAATAGTAGATACACACAACCTTCGACCAGGGGATACGATATTGGTCAGCAAGATGCCACGTGGGGTAATATTGAAATCGAGGGGTTACATACAGGTATTTGGATCGCGTGACGGGATTTACTAAAAAATAGGCCTCACTCACGCTGATCTCTGAGGGTTCAACTGGAGAGCAGTCCAAATTCACGTCTCTACAAAAGTCTGGGACTGGAGGAGAATGGAGGAAATGCATCTTATCGACTCTAACGACGATAAACATGAAATTTTTTTTAAGTAAAATTATATATTTTGAATGTTTGATTTAATTATATTCACAGAATAAAAATAAATTCATCAATTCTTTTTTTTTATTTTTTTTTTCATTTTGACATTTTTGCGTACGAGGAATTTTCTCTTTTTTTTACTTCTTTCCTTTTATTTTTTTTATTATTTTATTAGTCACGTCTTTATACAAGTCTTTCAACTTATCTAACCCTTGCTCATCTTACTCGTAGTTTTCGTTTAACATATCTAACATTTCATTGAAACAAATGGCTGGCGAGTTTTAATCAGCACTCAACAGGGTACGACACCGATAAATATCCTGGATTGTGTTTATTCGTTGGTGCTTTTTTAGCGAGGATTGATCCTGATTTAAACAAGGGGTAAATAGTTATACCGAATACGAAGCAAAAAATCCCTCGCTAACCATATGCCTCTGATTTTGAAACCTGAAGACTCTTTCCTCTTTCCTTATTATTATTATTTACGGAGCTTCTTTCTTAGTGTACTTTACAACCCCTGCTTACATGTGTGAATGGGTACGGTTTGGCCTGAGTTCTCTTTTAAGACTGATAGTTGGTTATACTCTATAGGTAGTAGTGGAAATTTAGGAATAAGCTTAGATTTAACGACATTTGGAAATGTCTATCTTAAAGAGGACTATTAGTTATTCTACATACTGATGGTCTACATATCTTATAACATAAGGCCTACTGGATCTGAACTCTTAGTAGAAGGCATAAAAAATGTAATGAATCTTGGTGTCATTTTTTGGACATACTTTCCTCGTTGGTATATACATTAAGACGTTTTAGAGATGGTTTTGATATTAATTCTCATAGTTTAGAAATACATGTGGAGTAACAACTACGAACACGCTGAATGCGCGAAATAAATAAACTTTATCTATCAGGTTAATGCCTATCGAGATTTTTAATGTGATTAGGTTAATCTTCGGTTACGGATTTATATAACCAAAAAAGAAAAAAAAAAAAATTTAAATTTTGTTACATTTTGACTTTCTTCAAAATTTATTTGTTTAGTTATGACAATCCGTAACTGATTTATGTGAACCGTGTCTAAAAGATAAATATTTTCAACCCGAATATTATTGTTGCCAGTTCGTTAGATGGTATGCATAATTAGGTTTAAAGATGAGGTGATGGTTAGAATAACAATATGATATTAGAATTAAAATATATTTAGATAAGAGTAAAGCAAATGAAGAGGATATTCTCTCTATAGCGTCCGAGAAAATTTATTTCACTTATCTAGCTATCATTAATATTTACTCCGATGAAAGTATAAGTGTAACATGAAGAGATTAGTAGTGTGTGTGTGAAAGATTTAGTATGAACACTGAATGATAATTTTGTTTTAAAATAACAGTATATCAGAAGTGGGGTGCACAGAGCTTATACAATATGTTAGAATATATAGCATGTGAGTAAGATTTAAACTATAATGGAATCTACTATACTCACTACACTCTACATCTCATGAGGAGTAAACCTACACATAAGAATAGTTTATATGATCTGATCGAGAGTGTTTTTATTAAGGATAATCTTACTATGAACACTAGTTATTACTTCTGTCTATAAGAAATATCTTGTTTTTCTATTACTTTTTTCTCACAATGGAATCAATTTTGACTAGATTTATTCTGTTCTTATTATGCTTTCTCGACTCGTTTATTCTTCTGTTTCACGCCACATTCCATCTTCCAGACTCTCTAGTCTTATCTACAATTTCTATCCCTACTACTCACTGGGTTTTGATTATGTATTTCTCTATCCTACTTCTTCATACGTAGTAAGCGTACCATCTCACACACTTATCTCTTATAGCCTTTCCATCTACTTGCATATACACCGCCATCCTCCTCCCATTTCTCTCTACTTTCCTGCTGTGTTACTATTTCTACTCTTCTTACTACTCGCGCGATATACGGTATTGAGAGGCTTATCTGTCTCTATTACTATTACCTACTACTTACGCTAGTCACGGGTATCACTACTCTACTTCACTTATATCCGAATATATATATCTATACACCCATCTACTATACCTATATCGACTACTCTAATACGCTATAGTACCCAATACGCATATATAATACGCTAATAATATACTAATAGACTAACTTTACGCTCTCTTCTCTCATCCTCTCACTTTCCACCTGTATTCTTTACGTGTGAGCATTTGCATCTTTTTTTATCTATCTACCTTAATTACTTCTCAGTCACCCTCTCACCGATACATACCTCTTGAAGCGCTTTATTTGCATTCTCATGCGTCGGCGTGCTTCACTCTGGGTTATATAAACTTGCAGTGTGTTTCTTCTCTCTCTCTCAAAAAACTTCTGTTACACTTCTCTCTCTGCGTAGTGGCTATGAGGTTTTAATTCTGTTGCAACGCCTGCGCTTCCTGCTTGCTCCTTCTATTTTTTCCGCGCTTTATTTCTTTTTCTCTTTTCGCTCTCTCTCGTCGGCATCCTCGAACGTGATATATAGAAACACACATTCGTCTCACTAGCGAGACTTTCGCAATACTTAACTTCACCAGCTTTACGGACTAGTGAACTTATCCCCTCCTCCCCCAGCCTCTAATCCTCAATACCCGCAACACACTCCACCACTAAACAGACATAGCCAACCACCCATACCCTACACTGTCCCATCCCACCCCTCCACACTCCACCCCAAACCCCACCCGCCCTCCTATTTATCACCACATCCAACCCACCAACAGCCACTCTCCTCTCTCCTCCTCTCCTCTCTCTCCTCTCCTCCTCCCCTCCCCTCTCTCTCCTCCTCCTCTCCTCTCCATTTCACGCCGCCTCCTCTCTCCCTCTCACCCCTCCCCTCCACCTCTCCCCTCTCCTCCCGCCACTCCGCCTCCCCCTCCCACCTCGTCCTCCTCTCTCTTCGCCTCTCTCTATCATATGCTTCACGCCAATCCTAAACCGGTCACTGCCACTTGGCGCGACAACACCGTCACGGTGGCTCAAATTCTCAATGCGCTCTGAGTCCCAAAGCGCCGCGCGCTTATGCAAGTCTTTCAGATAATCTCTTGACGCAATTATATATCAACTTGCGGTCTAGGAACCCCCCTCCTCCCTCACCACACACTCATCTCTCTCCTGACCACAGCACCACTCTACTTCCGGTCACGTACATGAACCCCACTGAAACCACCAATACTTCATGGGATACGGGGTTCGGTGGCAACAAAGACTCGACTATCACTACCTCAGATATACTACGAATATATATATATATATATATATATATATATCATCACCCTATCTACCCCTATCCACCCCATCGTCATCAGTTTCATTAATGATATCCTGTCTATTATCACATCTCCTACTCATTCCTCCCCTCTACCATTCATACATACTACTGATACTCAATACTACTCCCTCTCTACTATACTGTGCTAAAATCACTAACACTTAACCTCACTCACTTACCCCTCTACTACCATTATATACTCATACACTACCGCTACCACGGTATCGCTCTACATACACCTCACGCTTCAACGTATTTCCCAACACACTCACGTCGCATCCTTCCTTTCTCTCTACTCTCTCCACACTTGTGACACGAGCGGGTAATCACACTCCTTGCCCGCACGTCTCACAGTCTCCCCTACATCTTCAGACTAAATCTAAATAATTCACCTTACTCGTTCATCTCAGTCACGAGCGATCGCATCTTTGGTAGCCACGTGTCTTTTCTCAACACGAGATAGATACCTTTGTCAGGATGTGCCTTAAGGCCTCTCTTTGACTCGACATTCTGGACATGCACGTCACCCACACTGAACAAACGTCTGCAACCACACAACACTCATATTAGAGAGTTCCTCTACATCCTTTGCAACCATACCGGAACCATTGTCCCACGCCATGTCTCCTAACGACAGATAATGGTGCACTCTCTCAAACGATGCACTGCAAACATCTCACATCATCTGATATCAACAGCACTCATTATTATCATCTTTAACTTTGTTCACGTGCAAAAAGATACCCTTCTTACATTCTCATGAGTATAAACTTACCTAATTCGATATTCGGTCATTTATTCTTTTCTCTTAATTTACGTGAACTTCTCTCTCTGGAGAGTAAATATGCCTTCACTATATCACAATAAAATACTCAAAGTTTCCTTTTTACGGGTAACCTCAGAAGTTTGGAAAAAAACTCTTAAAAAAGTGAATTTCGTGGAATACAATTAAAATCTTCTCCTTCCCCCCCCCCCCCCTTTCCCTCTCCTTTATTTCTTTATATAAAGTCGATACTGTCTTACTATGTAACTGGATTTTGGTTAGATGGTTTTCGTCAATATTCTGCAACCTCTTTCTCTCCCTCTCGTCACTCTCTCTCTAGAGCGCAGCCAACAGACACACTCCGCCACACCCGGAGAGCGCACGAGCACGCAGAGAGAAGAAGAAGAGAGAGCAGAGCAGAGAGCGACGCACACACACGAGCAGACATGCAGAGAGAGAATACTCTCTTCTTATCCTGACAACACTCCCTTCAATTAATAGATTCCCCCTCTTCGAAACTCATTCTTGTGTTTTCACTTATTACGCAAGAACATTTCTAATCCATTACCTGCTCCGCACCATTTTCCTACGGCATCCGCGTCTACGTTCTCACACATTTTCCAACTTTCTTCGTGTCCCTCACGCATTCGACAATATTACGTGACTCTTGCAACTCTCACCACTCTATACCGACACTATTTCTCACGCTACTGCACTGATAGTAATTCTCTTCACAGCACCTTCAATAAACACTTCCTTATTTATTTTTGTGCCTGACTCTCTTTACCAACAGCGTAATATGTCACACATTCAACGTCTTCTACACTTAATCTCACGTCTACTAAGCTCTCTATTTCTAGCTGCCGTATAACCTTCACTTCGAAATTTCTCATTCTTTGTCCCTCATCACTCTACTTCCTTCTCTCTCACTCTTCCCCTACTCCTTCTGCTTGCGCCTCGATAGTCTCCTTACTTCTCGGTGAGCTCCCAACACGACACTCTCACAGCGCTTAACACTTCACACACAGCCTCTCTCCGTCCACACACTGATCTACCTACTAGCTCATTCCTTCGGATGCCACCTACACATTGTGTCTCGTGAGATGTCTCTGCTCTAATCTAATAGTGCTGGCAAGCTACCGTGGCATTACTATTTTATCGCGCGTGCGGTCTCATATATATATATATCTCTCCTCACATATAATCTCCAACCTACCTACACGCACTCACTTTAGCCGTGAGTACACATACTAACACCACATTTCTTCAACTCCTTCCCACGTCACGAATACTCGATACAATCTCAGCAATCTCAAACGCCACAGTTCCTACTCTGCATTTCGAAACCTAATTGTGTTCTAGCATATTATTACCACCCTCACTAGTAAATACTATCGCACATCGCTGCACAATATACATTTCACCTTATCACATGAATACTCCCCGTCTTCTACGAGAGTAGGGCCAGTATCATCGTGCTGACACTCTATTACTACTGAGCCAGCCAAACTCACTCGTGACTGTGCTGCCGTGACTTCTGCGATTGATCTGTTATACTGAATAAGTATATATTTGTCGTCACTTTTCTGTACTTACATACTTCAATATACTTCGTATCACAGACTGGAGCACTTGAGACACCATAGTGTTCTCAATCCTTATATTAGATACAGCCAAGTGCTTTTTGCTTATAATTAGTACCATCCTCCCCCCTTCTGACTATAGTTAGAAAGCTTTTCTCTCATCTCTTCTCATAACTTTCAATCAACTGGACTGTGCGAACTATTAATATATACAAACACTATCCGGTACATGTTCCATGACCATATTAAGTGACTACCCTAACTAATCTATGTGAGAAATTATTTCACTTTAATTTTAAAATCTTTATTAAGTGCACTTCCATATCCCACTCATTTGTGATAGCTTATTTATTCTTTATTCGTCCTATATTACCTATATATGAACTATCTACTATGGACATAAAGTTATTAATAACAAATATACAACACAATATTTACCTTCTTATCTATATACTATATTAAATGATTTACATCAGACATTAATGTCTAATACAATACAATTTCGGCTAACTATCTATACATCTTCTCTACTGTCAGCTAGTTTCTCAAATCCATATTCTAAGTACCTCTGCGATACCCCTCACAAAACGCCAATAATCAGGCATTGAGATTAGTCTATAAACCTTCGAGGGCGGCGCTAGCCTAGTTTACATATAATACTTATAATCATATATATCTACATAACTACTTACTATATATATATCATAATCGACTTATCACTAGGAGGTATATATATAATTAATTAATTATATACATATATAATATATATATATATATATACTAATCATATATATAACTATATATATATATGATACTTATAATAATTAATATATAATATATTCAATAAATCATAATAATTATCATAATACATATAATAATATATAATTGAATCTATCAATACCAGATTTAATAATACAAATATTATAATATATATTGGTTTCGATGTTGCTTAATCAATTCATGATACCAATGACATAACGTAGGTGTAGTACACTCTGATAGTACGTCAGTGTGTATAGGTGCGAGCGTGAGCTGAACATAGTGTCAGTGTGCTGTGATACCATGTTGTGATAGTGCTGTGTGTGATCTTGTACTTTGTTTACAGTCTCGTTCGTTGGCACACTAGCTATATACATATAAAGCACGTATCAGCAACATTGATAGTAGAGAATAAAGAAATCATTCACTCGACATTCGTGATCTATCAATTCTTAGAGAACGACAGTACTACATAATTTAAAAATAGCGAGATTCGATTATCTCACCTTATCGTTATCATAATATCCAAAACATACAGACTAATAATACAGATAAATAAATTCATTTTATATATATATTATTATCTTTCTTTTTATATTCATCTAACTAATAAGATGCCTCCGTTATCGAGAATATTAAAATGTGGTACAGTACAATACACCTAGATTTTTCAACGTACTTGCCCTTTTGCTGAACTCTTTCTGAGAAAGAAACTAGCTGTATCTCGAAACGCTGTCTAGAGGTGATAGAATACCCACGTATCTAGAGCTATGTCGAGCAGATTATGTACGACCTCGACGCGCCCACGTAGTTGCCATACTATTTTCATATGGCGTTTGGTGAAAACGGAGTAAATAAACGTAATAATTCCGACATCAGCAGTCTCGTCAAAATGCCATATTCTTATCAAAATTTATGATTTATTTCCACCGTTACTTCGAATTGCAGCAAGTAGTACCTAACCATCTCATACTGTGGTGTGTTTGCGTTCAAGTTCTAGCCTACGACTCTCGAAAGTAATTGTAAGCCATCAAAATTAAACATGTCCCGATCATTGAGCCTCATATCAATTACATATCCCGTTCTCTTAAGAAGTACATACCGCTAGACTTCGATTCCCCTTCAAACCGTAAAGAGAGATCTTGAAACGATCAAAAAAACTCCTGGCCCTCATGCATAGCTCAAGTGCACTACCATTCGCAACACTTGCTGAAGCATCATACTTTAGCCTAGCCTATCTCAAGAGTAGGCAAACAGGGAAATAAAGCCTACACGATTCGTGGTTGGCTTCTTCAACCGTGTATTCACTCATCCAACAACGCACAGAACGAAATATTAAATAATATTTTTAAATTGCCTGAACATCTATCTTCCCACACCATGCTATTGATAGGGTCCGTATGTGTGATGATAGGCACCCCCGGAAGACGCATAAAAAATATTTGAAAAAATATTTCCCATCTTTCTAATGACACAATGATATCGAGACGTATTAATCAATGCAATATGGCCTACCGTATGCTTTTCAATTCAAAACTATAATTAACCCAAGCATGACAATCAAGCTGAATATTTTTTTCGCCATTAGTCAAGCTTTGATGAACATTTCAACTGAGTATTCTGTCGGAACATATGGCTCAGTTCTTTTATGTTTTGTTCGTACGCAATGCGAATATGCGGTTATTGATTTAATTCAAATATTACATTAAAGAAAAAAATTATGTTATTATTGTTTGCCACAATTAATTCATTCTATTTAACCAGTGTTTTCTATGTCAAATCCTTGCGTACACAATATGAGCCGTCAATACCTTATAGCCCTTCATACTTGTTCTGGTATATTAGAAATATTACGATTTAATATATTACCATGTATAAAGTACATAACTTATATACTTGATATTCTCTAAAGACATAGACGGCGACGTGGCCAGAGGGCCGTAAAGGGCCAAGCTTAAATATGTACAAATGACGAAATAATAATATTACTAATATTAGTAATATTATTATATACGCGGTTACTGATAGTGTTACGTAGTCATCTTATGAGTTGACCTACTATAAAATAACGCGTATAACTATTAAATACAACGTAGGACAGATACGTCTGAAGTATGGCTTTTGTATCTATAGCAAATATTAAAATTAGTAATTATAAATACATTATATACTGCACAGATTAAAATGGCAACACACTTACTTATAGCTAAATTAGTGGCGTTTCCTCTCTGCAATTATTCCTTCAGCGGTTTGAGTCCAGAGTCAGTCGTGTACAATATATTACTTATAATGCCAACATCAAACAGGATATAGCCAATTATTTATAATTTCTTCATCTAAGAAATGTTTTCTTTTACTGAGTCATTATATCTATCATTAACATAATCACTTGGTCTATATAATCACTATTTAACTTTTTAATATTCTTTAAATATATATTCGATCCGTTTTGCAGATAAGAAATTGTTTTCAAAAATTTAACTCCTCCTGTTAATAGTACCGTTATTGAATACTTAGTATTTTTCTACATAGTAACAAGTCCCTTGCTTATTATTATTCTACATATCTGAACATACTTCTCTAGATATGGTATTTGAATTCAAACGAGATCAAAATATGTTTTTTAATATCTAAGTTGACTTTTTTATATTTATCTTTGCAATTTATGAGAGCATATGAATTTGGACAATATATAAAGTCTGTTGGACTCCATTTATAAATATTCAGGGACTGCGAAATCATCAATCTACCAATAAATTATTTGTTCATATTCACTGGGCGCTGTCTTGAGTTTCCGACAACAACTCTGGATCATTTTGTTGCATTCGATTGTAGAATGGCGATGCAACGATAAGAATACTTTTGATTAGTAGTTTGTTTTTTTATAGCTGAAGTGTGAGCGTTTTAACCGCATACCTCAAGCATTGAGAAGATCTCCTGCGATATGTCTTTCCACACAGTGCAATTATTTCTCTATCGAGTCTATTCAACTCTTTTGATCCCGGGCTTCTTCGAGCGAACTCTTTGCATCATATATAAAATTCATGAAAATTGTTTGGGTTTCTCAGCTTTACCCAACTGTCTTTGTGGTTTTTTGTTTCAAATCTTGAGCAAATAAATGTTCAGAGGAAATAAGATTTAACAACAGAACCAAAACAATTGAGATATAAAATATTTTCAGTCCAGTTTACTTGAAAAACGTTTAAAGGTTTGGCTCCAACACTGTTTCACACTCAATGTTCAGTTGCAGAATAATTTCAATGTGGGAAACAAAATAATCTCAAAGATAAATATTAAAATATTAGGTAACGTTAAACTAGTCAGAGTAATGTTAGGAAGTTTTTAATAGTTAGGTTTCATCTTTTTGTTTAAGCCTAACTATTGCATCCTTATATCAGGGTATCAACACAACCCTGCAGGCCTGTATTCATTTGATAAAGGAATATTTTTCTCCGTTAAGCTGAATCAGCCTATCATCTCCTATTAAAATGTATCTTTAAATAGTTTCATAAACCTGATTCTAAGAGTAAGTGCAAAATTGGTAAATGTCCGAGCGGGTTATGATCTTATTAAACTACAGATCACTGACTAACATAAGAACTTACAACTCACTCGAGGTTAGTCTGCTAAATGATTGTAGATGGTGAATTATTTGACTTATTTAATGTTATTTATAAATGAGTTCATCTCCTAGAACACACCTGTTCAAAGCAGTTAATTAATGTCGAAGTTGTTAAGAGTCTGTTAAGTGTTGTTGGGGGATTACTGTACTTACTTGATGTGAATACTACTACTACTACTACTACTACTACTACTACTACTCCTACTACTACTACTACTACTAATAATAATAATAATAATAATAATAATAATAATAATAATAATAATGAAGAGAAAGAAGAAGAAGTTATGTATCCACATCCAGATTGAAGGAGGTTTTAAAACATGATATTAAATAAAAATGGAATTAAGATGTGCTTCATTGGTTATTTGGAGTTTACAAGTTTTGTGTGATAGACGCGAACGAGGAGTAAAAAAAGACGTTGGACTGATATTTTGGTGCGACGTCCTCTGCCAAGTGTAACTACTCACTCACCACTTGTACTTTCATCTCATCTTAAATACTTTACCAGTTATTCCAATAAAACCAATAGATCCAAATTGTAAGTTTTGCTGTGGAGAGGCTGTCACAAGATATATACAGGCGAGAAAAGATTATTTGATTTGCTTCCTAATTTTATTCAATCTCAAGGATTATTTAATTTTTAAAATAATTAATTTAATATTTCTTGGTTTATGTAGTAATGTTTCGGGGTAAAATTGGAGTTTGGCATGATTACATGGAGAAAGAAAATAACATGATTTATTTGAATTATATTCGGTATAAGAACTCTGATAGCTCTCTCTCTCTCTCTCTTTCTCTCTCAGTTTTATTTCTTTATTTCTCTTTTCTTTCTTCTACCATCCCTATACTTTTCTTTTCAATCTCTAACATCCAGAAGATGTTTCCTCTACACTTTGTTTTAATCCAAGTATATTTTTTAGATTTATATATTTTCTTTCCATTCGTCTCTTAGACGAAATATTATTATTATTATTATTATTATTATTATTATTATTATTATTATTATTATTATTATTATTATTATTATTATTATTATTATTATTATTATTATTATTATTATTATTAGTAGTAGTAGTAGTAGTAGTAGTAGTAGTAGTAGTAGTAATAGTAGTAGTAAAAATGTGTTAAAAATACTTGTCTTTAAATCTAAATAAAATTTATAAATATTATAAACATATTTCAATGAGTAATACTTAAATTTTCATATAACTCTTGCCACTACTATCTGAATCTAACCATGGTCTTTGTAGCGAAAGTTCGGTTTCCTAACCGCTTCACCAATAAAAAGAAATTTGTTAATAAAGCCAACGATATAAAGAATTATACAAGTAAAAAAAAGTTCAGCTGCCGATGCCGATGCCGATGGCGATGGCGATGCAGGTACAGATGAAGATAATTTTGAACATGGATATCTGACATAAATTATCATCCTATTTTCCCATAGAATTCTTCCATCCGTTTTTATGTAATTCTTCACACAAGACTCCACTTCCCTACAATATAAAAAATGGCAATATGGATGCGGTCATAGATTCACTACTGTACGAAAATTGGCACTACAGAGGCGGCCATAAATTCCTTGCAGTATGAATAGTTGGCACTACGGATATGGTCATGAACATTTTATAATTTGTTGCCAATGATTTATATGTTTCAAAGATCATTTCCACACTTGTACACCAATTTCTTAACTACCTACTACTACTACTACTACTACTGAAACTAATAATAATAATTATAATAAATGTTAGTTCTGATCATGTGATTATTTTTGTTCAATAAGCAGCAAGTTCATTTTCGGGATAATTTCTAAAAAAACTATTTTATAAAATTGGCCTTTATTTATTGAACTATGTCTATCGATTTAGATTCATCGAACACACACACAGACACACGCACAGCCACACACACACACATACACACACAAACACACACACACACACACTCACACACATGAAAATTAAAAAGTATGAGAATAAAAAAAATTATTTTAATTTTTTGAGCTTCGCAGGTAATTTATACGAAAATTTTTACACATTGAAATAAAACTAGCATATATATATAGTAAGTATTCAGCAATGATCGCTAAAAGATATAAATTATAATAAAAGCCTTTAAAGAGAAACTTGTAAATAATTTAGAAGAGTCGGTATTTAATCTAAAGTAAGAATTTTTTTATTAATATATTAAAGCACAAATTTTCGTTTCTTTTTCGGAAACCTCATCAGGTGCAGTCAATGTAAACTATGGGTGCAGTTCTTTGTAAGACTAAAGTTAAAATTAATATTAACAATAAAAATTTAAAAAGTAATTTATATTTTAGATTTAAGATTTTTATAGAAATTAGTGGAGTTCATAATGTTGTTAAGAGTGGGATTAATATTGAATTCGCCTTTTTGTCTATTGTAATTATTATTGGTGTTAAGGATACAGTAGGATTCAAATAGTTTTCTTCTGTGTAAATCTTTTGAATGTATGATAGGAGTCATGTTGTTAATGTCTATAGTGTGGTTATGTGTGGAACGATGTAATGTAAGGGCAGAATATTGATTGTCATTGGTAAGGTCATGTTTGTGTTGGTACAGTCTACGCTTAAAATCATGAGTTTCGCCGATG
>JABUQX010091244.1:32500-49709 GCA_015478945.1 Trachelipus rathkii
ATATAAATCAATAATAATAATAATAATAATAATATAAATAATAATATAAAAATAATAATAATAATAAATAATAATTTAATATTATTATTATCATTATTATCTATTCATTCATGTATATTATTATGTATTTTTCAGGCACATAAGAATCATAATATAAAATAATAATCCCATATAAATAATAATAATACAAAATAATGTTATAGTAAGTTCTATAATCACAAAGCTCACAAAAATGAGTTTCTTCTTTTGTATATACTCTCACTCATCTCTTTGCAATAATCTAATACTTATATCTAGCTTTCTATTTTATCTAAATCTATATCTTCTATATTAAATATTATTCGGCTTTGTTATGTTGTAATATGTAAAAGGGCGACAGATATTAAAAGTACGAAGCTTGATACTTAGAATAAGAATCATTTCAAAGACTTTCGATCTTATCATTAATATTATCTAATGTTATATAGTTATATATAGTATAGTGAGGGCTCTGGTTTATATCACCCGGTATACTTATATTGGACAGGGTATATCGAATAAAATAAATAAAATGTTATGGGACTACGATTCCTAACGGCAAATATCCCCAATCTTTAAGGTTCTCCTTCCCTTTCTTTTCACTCACTAGATCACTGTTCGTAGTGGGGATAGCTTTCCAGACTATACTCACCGTAAAAGCTCCGCCCTCTGAGATTATCCATGTTCACTTCGACTCTGTGAGATGGGCTGATGGGCCTAAACAGTTCGGTTTCGCCGTGAGTTTGTCAAATATTAATATTACTCAATATACTCCTTTTATATTAAAAGAAAATGATTTGTTATCTGTACTCGTTCTGTACTCATTTTAGAATCTATTTGGGTATCCTAGGATAAATTCAGTAGTGTAATATATTCAAGAGGGAAAAATAACTTATATCATACTTAAAACTGGGGGTGCTGGTGAAAATGCCACGCACCAAGTCTTTCTTTTGACGTAAATTATATAATCCGGCTGTAACATTCGTTATTACGAGGCGGTAATAAGTGTTTTTGTTGGTTTTTGTCAAATCTGATAAAATGAAAAAAAAAAATGGTAGAGTAGGCTAACCAATAGTAACCGAGAAGGAGTTCGCGCTCCAGGTGTTTAACATTTTTTTTTTATAATTTTGTTTCATATTTTTTATTTTATTAATTATTTACCCACTTGAAAAAGCTGTTACAAAAGTGTACAAACTAAAATTTATAATAAAAATCTTGTTAACGGATGCAACAAGTGTTATGGTTTTTGAGTAGTCCGACAATTAATCAAGATATGTACAACTTGCTCCCTGCACAAACAGGAAGAGGAAGGGATCGTGGAGGTGCACTCCAGGCTAGTGCTGCGTGGGTATTCTGTGGGGAGTGCTTGGCTGTGCGATTGGTGGAGATACGCGCGAAGGACCACCTTCTGTTTTGTGGAATTTCTTCCATCTTCTGTATTCCCTTTACTGCAGAATTTAATCTCCTCATTTAAAGCCTGCGTCTGTGTTGAATTATTTTTATAATTATTATGAATAAAACTCAATTGGTAATTCACAATTTATCAATTCAATAAAATATTAAAAATTTATATAAAAAATGAATAATAGAACGCTAAAATAGAAAAAAAATCAACAATCGCCTAAAATATTTGTTACATATCCGGGATTTTATATGAACTTTTGAGTATATATATATTATCATATAATATTATTATTATCCTAATCTCGATTTGTAAATAATATTAATATAGGTAATTGCCCTTATAGGAGTACATCAATATATAATATAAAGCATACGACAAGATAGGGCAAAGAATCACAAGATGATTATATGAGTGAAGTATGTACAATAGCTAATAAAACACAAGGCAAATGTAAATATATATATATATTACTGATAACTCTACTTATTTCCCTCTACCCCTATATAATCTCGAAAAAAACTAATCATTTTTCAGATTATCCTCATATAATATATTATACGTTATACTCTATTATAATATTATATAGTGAAGTTGTACAATAGTAATATTGTGTGAAAATAAATGTCTAAGCCGTATAATTTATTTGGTTTATCCTTTTTATATTTACTCGTTTTTATAAACCTATATATATAATATTAGTATAACTTATTTTCAATAAGTACTCACCATATACACGACATAATAAATCTTATCACCTATATATAGTCTGTGTAGCTCAGTATTGGCATGCACAATGTTCTTTTGTTATGAACGTTCAAGATGAAACCAGATCTAGAAGTGCTCGGAAACTCTATTGAAGTTTGAATCCAGAACTTGTACGCGCTATATTTCCTACTTTTCTCACTATTCATACTCGACAAGCCTCCGTTGTGCATTGGTCCCCTCTTTCCAACAGTGCTCAAACACGTTCCACAAACATGTAAACAATTTCTAATCATGGTTGCACGCGCATCTACACATCGCGAACATACATTAGTGTTTAACTCTTCTCAGCGCAGTAGTGTGCCTGTATTCTATGTTTCTTTTGTTGTGTTTCGTTATTGTGACAACCAAGATAGTGCGAGTCACTAGGTCCGTGAAGGAGCACCACACAACAACGCAACACTACAAAACGCTCTCTCCCCCCTCAAGTTATGTTAATTTACTTCACCTGCTTTTTTTTATACCATTTTAATAAACAAAAGCACAGTTTACGTCAGTGCTATCAACTAGCCTCGAGTCGCAATTTTGCTCATCTTTGTCACAGTCGTCCTTTTTCGTGGCAATATTTTTATCAGAAATTTTTTTTTCTCTTTAAACTTTATTTAGTTATTTTTCCTCTGATTTAACAGTCTATTTTTTTCAGATGTCTTTAAAGTTCTTCAGCAATTTTACTTTACATTTTTAATTTAATTTGATTATAAAATAAATTCATGAAAAAGTTTAACCATTATATTATTTTTTCTGAATTTAAGATATAGAACGTTTTTTTTTTTGTATATATTTTTCGCATTGTCTATGTAATAACTTCTTTGTGTAACCTTCAGCCACAGTTGGAAATTTTCACTTTACGCCGATTTACCAAATATTCCGTTCGTTTTTATTGACAGTTATTTTATTATTATTAATATTAATTATTTATTATATTAAAAATGAAATGTGCATTTATTAATTATGCAAAGTAGAGTGAAAAGTTACGTGGGCGTGTACTGAAGTAATGGTTATAGGTGTGAATAGCGGGGTGTGCGCGGGAGCCCGTGCGTCCAGCCGTGTAGACCCGTAGCTATTAACCGGAGACAAGACGCCATGTTGGTCGTGTCGGTGGGCGCACTGAGGATTATCTCCATCTATTTGCCACATGTTCATCTTTATTTTTTTGTTTATTAATTATATTTTTAAAAAATAAATGATTTTAAGTGTTTGTGAATTATTTTAGTAAATAAATTTTGTGATAAAGTAAGAATAAAGTGTAAAATTAAATAAAATAAGAAGAAAGTAAAATGGGGAAAAAAAAGTTCTAACAACAAATCGGTGGTCGCGCAAAAGAATACTTACGTTTTGTTTGTTGTGAAATAGAATCGATCTAGCTGGCACAAATTTCACTTTAGAGCAATTGACCCCCGCACTTTATTTTGCATGTCATGAAAAGTCCTTAGTGTTGGGTATCGTTGGAAAGCTTATTTTATCCTCATTATGAAATATGATGTTTATTTTAAATTAGTTTGAAGAGTATTTTAACCGAAAATAATTAAAAATATATATTCTCTCAGGAAATTGGTTATTTGTTTCTTGGTGACTTTTTTGTTTTAAATTAATGATGTTATGTTAATAGCTCGCAAGCAAAGTTTTTTGGAATTTTTATGCTGAACAACAATAATAGGAAAGAATACACTATAAGGACCGACTTAATTTTTAAATTATAGCAGAATAAATTAAATCTATTTAATATTCCTAAATTACTTTTTGCATATAAACTTTTTGGGATATTGGAAAAATTTAATGCATTTAGGTGAAGATAAAAAAAAAGACGTAACAATATTGTAAAGCAATATTTATTAAAAATCATACGCATTATATAATATTAATTATGTATATCAATTTTTATATAAGTTTTAATATATATATATTAATATATATATATTATATATTATATATTATATATAATATATATTAATATATATATATACTTTACTATAATATATTGGGAGGGGGAGATTAGGCTATTTAAATAATTCACGTTTTTTATAAAAATATTTTAAAATAATGTTAATTTAATAAAGTCATTTAGTTGCTTTCATGTTTTCAAAGGAAGAATTCAATATTTATCTGTGTTAAAAATTTTTTTTAGTGAAAATTTAACTGTAGCCTACCTTAAGTAGGCATAGTTTAAAAATTGACTTTAAATTTTATGCTCAAGTAAACTTATGTTTATGGGGTTAGATTTTTCTCCGTGTAGATGATAAAAGATGAATGGAATTAGGTAACGTCAAGGGAGGAGTGTGGAAGGAGGAGGAGGGAGTTACATTTGTTAGTTCCCTCCCCCCTCTGTTACTCCCGTCCCTTAAAGGGAAGAGTTGGGGAAGGGGAGGAGAACAGTAATTTTGCTGAGAGAATTGATGGAGGGGGTGTTTAGGGAAGGGTAGAAATCATATCTGGTCAGTTTCATACGTCTTGACTCATGTGTGAGGGATTGCTGTCACCTACAGAGAGATCTTACTTACAAAATTTCATTCTTTCAATAATTGAATTCCTCATGGTATTGTTTATTAATGTTTTTTTTTTGTTTGTATTTTTTTCAATTTTTGGTTGTTAACTTTATTTTTTGTGTAGCATAGTCCTAGTATTATATAACAAAATTTATTGAAAAGTGTTTATTTTTATTTTTTTTTGTTTATTGATTC
The DNA here is from genome assembly GCA_015478945.1 of Trachelipus rathkii. Classification (NCBI taxonomy): domain Eukaryota; kingdom Metazoa; phylum Arthropoda; class Malacostraca; order Isopoda; family Trachelipodidae; genus Trachelipus; species Trachelipus rathkii. The sequence goes on from JABUQX010091244.1 coordinate 37,364, forward strand.
TAAATAGAAAGGTAAGGTTTTATGTTTCTTAAATTTTTTATTTTTTTTTAAAGTATAGGGTTTCTAAGGGGGTGGGTGGGGCGTCCTTTGTTTTGCCCTCTTGTGATTTTTTTTTCAGTTGAATTTTTAATATTATATAATATATTAATTAATATATATATATATATATTATAATTATATATTATATATATTAATATATTATATATATTATTTAATATATATATATATTATTATAATTTATATATATAATATATATTATATTATAATATATTAATTAATCTTTTTTATTATTATTTTTACTATTTAATTATTATTATATAATATTATTACACATAATTTATTATAAATTTATTTAATTTTATTTTTAATTTATTATATAAGTGTGAAATTTCCTTGTAAGTCAATCATCAATATTCTACATTTCATATATGGAATATTTAAATATATTTAAATTTTTATTTTATTTTTATATTTTTATATAATGCTAGTCTATATACTGTTGTATTATAAGGTGAAAATATTTATAAATTATATAAATTATTTATTAATTAGTTACTAATTATTATTAGTATAATTTAACATAAATGGTAAATTAAATAGTTATATTAAATATAATATATATAATAGACTATAGTAAGACTAGTGGCTGCATTGTAGTTTGCTAAGTAATTGTGAAAATTGGCATGAATGAATGGTTTGTTTTTTTGAATATTTGTCTTCAAGAGTAGTCATCTCATAAAGTTGAAAGCCGCAAGTTTGTACGATGTTGTATGGATCTCGTATGGATCATTTTAGGATTACATTTTTATTTTATTTTTTTCCTCTTGATTAGATTAGATATATGGCTTTCTCTGTCCTAATCTGATTTGTTAGCAAGCTTTCACATCTTGTTGGATAAATACCTGGCATGGCCTAATCTCACGTAAGGAGTTGCAATCTGTTTTATCAGGTTCAAGGGAGCACATCAAGCATGAAAGAGATATGGTGTTTTTGTTAAATCTATAAACATGTATATTTGAAAAAAACATTAAACAACAAACCCTGTTAAATTTTTTTTTTTCTTTTCCATTGTTCCCCCTTTAATAGGATTTTTTTGCATATTACTATATAATATTATATTATATAATTATATATATATATATATATAAGTATATTGACTATATAGTATAATGACTAGATGACGATTAATCGTTCACCATCACTTATAAATATTATATATAGTATTATATATATATATATATTAATTATATAATTAATATATATATAATTAACACAATATTTTGATTTTTTTTTTAATAGCTAATATATGTGAATAAACATTTATTTTTCAAAAATCTTATTATTAAGTATATTCATTTGTAATGAATTTACTGTATTTTATATATTCCCAACTGGTTCTATCCAAATGCAACACATCTAATATATTAGCTAAAAAAGGGTTCTATATTTAATATAATGATATCCACAAAACTTGATTTTAAATGGAAAGTTTTTTAACTCTTAAGAAAAGTGTAAAGTATTTTTAATTTCCGCACCTTACTGTCCTAACTAATAATAAAAAAAAATTCTGTGTTTTAATCAGAGATGACCTTGTCTTAGTAGTTTGTAAAGCTTTATTTATTTTCTGTAGAACTATATAATATTAATATATATATATATATATATTATATATATATATATATTAATATTATATATATATATATATTATATATAATATATATTAATATAGTTATATATAATATTTATATATATATATATATACTATTATATATATTTAATATATATAATATTATATATATTATATAATCCTTGGTCACCTTCTGCAGGATTATCTAATAATAATAGAAGATTGTATAATTAATGGAATTGTAATCCCCATGGTGCAAAAAAAAAAAAAAATAAAAAAAAAAAAAAAAAAATAATAAAAAAATAAAAAAAAAAATAAATCCTGTACAAATCTGCTTGAATTATGTGCAATGTCACATTGACATTTTCCCCCCAATAGGGCCTCCAACCCCTGTACCCTATGTACCCCTCTCACCCATGAGTGTGGTTAAAATAATAATTATTTCAATTACCATAATAATTAGTTTAATAAAAATAAAAAAGTTTTAAAGAAGCATGTGGGACTGTAAGATTTAGGGTTTTACATGTATAAATTATAACTTTTTTCAGAATCATCTATAATTTCTCCACAGTGTTTTCTTCTATGACCGTTTTTCTATCCTTTTTCAGCTCAGTTTAAACCATTGAATAGAAGTTTCATGATAATTAAGTTTCATCATATAATTAGGGGCAAAAGGGCTCTAGAATTTTAATAAGGGGATATAGGTATAATATATATATATATTTTAGTATATATATATATATATATATATATATATATATATTTATTATATATATCCCCCTCAAATCGCCGACCCGCTCACCTTGTAGTGGTTGGGGGTCTCTCTGGGATGCTGTGGGCGGGATACTACGTGGAATATACCCACCCGCCCTTCAGCGTTCCTTGGAGGGCGAAGAGAAAAGCTGGTTTTTTTTTTTTTTTTTTTTTTTTTTTTTTTTTTTTTTTTTTTTTTTTTTTTTTTTTTTTTTTTTTTTTTCAGAGAGGAGATGAACGGCCATATGGACACCCTTCCTTTACGGAGGGGGGCATTCTGGCGTCCATTGTGCTGAAGGGCGTGTGAGCCGCTATATCAACCTGGTTTGTTGACATTCGGTGCACACGGAAAACCCAGCGCCAGGTTGTTCGTGATTCGGTGCACACTACCTAGCACCAGGTTTGGATCTTTTTCACTGACCCCCCGCCGCTTAGCGCGGTCCTCCGAGTACAAACCTTATAGGGATCGACACCGATGAGGGGGGGGGACCCCTTTAATATAAATTACCATGGATTCCGGTACGATGCCTCGGAGCCTGATGGATGCCTCGGAAAACGATGGATTTAAAGTATTCCCTGGAACCTGGGGACCGATAAATGGACTTACTCTTTTGAAATTGCACATTTCGAACCATTGATTGCCGGTGTCTATCCCCCCACTTCAACCATGGAAGGCCCTGCCTGTCTCCGGCGATCAGTCGTCCTGGCACGCCCTCTGCATCCCAGGCTGCCCAAACGTTCGTGGGCAATCTCACCGCAAAGGTTGACCCTATCGTTTCACAGTCAGTTCTTCATATTCAGTTCACTCCATATGCGTCACCCCCTCCTAGGGAATGTCAGCAGATACATCTTTCCCGATGTATCAACATTCTGCGATACCACTACCTCCAAGCTCTTACTGAGCACAGAACCATTCTTCTAAGTAATTAGCTCACTTGGAAAAAGCTTTATTTAAGGAGTCGAAGACCCTTCCACATTAATGAGAAATGGGTCCATTCCTGGTAACAAGTCTACTACCCGGATATCTAAAGGTTTACTATTATCTGTCAATCTACCTAAACGTCTTTGACGGATATAACCACCTTATTTCTACTCCCGATGAAATAAGGAAAAACATCAAAGGCACCTATTTATACTCTTATATATGAACAGTAAAAATACCGAAGTTTATACAAGCTGCCATCATTGGGAAATCTCCCAACAGAAAAAGATTTTCCGTTACAAAATACCATCGTTAATAGATTTCCCCCTCGTCGTGACACTCCTGACAAACCAAATCCTCGTATACTGCTGACCTTTAATACCCCTCAACCACCTGGAAAAGGTTAAAATTAGGGTTTACAAGTTACAGTACAGTGTTCGTACCACGTTTGTCCCTAGACCCAGACGTTGCTTCAAATGTCAATCGGTTTTGGTCATCCCCCGAATAAATACTGTAAGTGGACCCGGATGAATTATGCCCAGTCTGCGGAGAATTATTTCACACTCCCTTTGAAGAATATACCCCTAACTGTAGAAACTGTGGAGGCCCCACAGTGCTTTCCTCTTTCAATGCCCCATCCTACCTGTTTAAATAATAAACCATCTGCTTGTTGTTTTTTCCATTACACAATAAATGAGCTTCCCAAATGCTCTTACTCTTGCTCGATGCAGTAAAGCGGACAAGACCACAAAGCTTATTAATACAGCCACCATCACTGCTTGCCCCCTACTCTTCCAGCGTTGCTAATCCACCTCACATACAAAACTCATTTCACCAGCAGAAACTCCCCCCAAAAATATACCCAGTTGATAAATCAGGCAGTTAACTGTATCACTTTATCTGCCTGGTATTGTCCACGCCCATTGGCCGACTTCTCAAAATTGAGACAAAAGCAGCCCGTGTTGACTCAATCTCCTGTTCAAAAAGCCATCTCAACAACCCTATCCGAGTACTATCCTTCAACAAACCAGCAATGAAACTGGGAATCATATATTCAATTCACAACACAATCTTTTTATTCAATACACCCATTCTACTCAAGTCCCCATCTATCAAGGAACAACCCAGTATAAGTTTGCTTTTTTTTAAGTAACACGATCCCTTTTCTAGATATTTTAATTACCTGGGCCATCAACAATAACCCTACTTACCAAATCTACCGTAAACCTACTGCCTCCGATAAGAAGAAGATCTATTCGTTTATAAATACAGGAGCGTGCGCCGCAAGATTTGTTAAACAAAAAACACAACTAACCCCCCTCAGAACGTAAAGAAATGTACTCAGAAGAGAACCCTCGCCATAAGTCCACTCAAAGGGACAAAAAACTCGAGCCACTACATTTTTATAGACTTTTATCCCAAGCAATCGCAAGCTTATCGGACAGTCAACCGTCATATACCTACCAATGAACCCTCTGATAGGTTGCAGGATAACTCATAGCTCTTCCGAGTCTTCTATAATTCTTCTTTTCTTTTGAGGATTTCCCATCTCGCGCGAGCGACTCCCCACGGGATTCTATATTCTTAACAGATTGAAAATGGAAAACAGCTCCCCAAATGGAAGCTTGATGTGATGAACCACTCTCTGTTCTAAATGACTTACACCTGCAGCTTCCTGAGGAAAGGGCGTCCTCGGGAAGACTCGTCACGTCACAACGCACGCCAAGCCGCCTTCTAAGCAGCTCTCTGGTTTCTATTGGGGCAGGACATCGAAGGGGGAGACCCCAGATTGGTTGTTCCCCTTATTTCTAAACTTTAAGATTGTGTCAACTCATCGCCCTAAATCGACTCCCACGTACCGTAATTTAACTAGCAACGCTCAGTATCAGAACTTGTGCAATATGATCAAACGAATCCACATATTGGAACCCTTTATCGCGACCCCAACTCCTTCTCAAAAAGATGTAGCACACCATCCTCGTTCTATTTGAAGAGGGTAACATCTTCCTTCCACACAGATCCAGCGAGAAGGCGAACTCCAACAATCCCTACACATTTACTGACTAGATCTGCTTAACTTGGCAGATCTGATTCCACTCCATTAATAAACCGAGCATTTTTGGTTGCATCTTCTATTGACCAATCGAACCCACATAATAAGTTGGACTTTGGTTGAACTCAACTTATCTCGTCACTTATCATGGTGCAGCTCTTTTCACCAAATACATCTAAAAACTCCTCCCTAAAAGAGGTCATTACAACCTTAACAAATCTCTGGTTTTATGGACTACCCTTGGCCCCCCAGCGTTTTGTTTTCCCCTTCCTCGGCCGAAGGACCCACGGCCTCAACCTTCCCTCTCAATTTCTGTATCCACCTCTAACATTACCCCAGTCACATAGAGACAATTGTGTCTTAATAGACCACCACCATAATATTCATAACTCATCATGATACTTTCCTTCTCTAATGTGGAATTGTCGTGGCTAATCTCAACTCTGAACATTTCGCACAGACACTTGCTCTCAGCAACTAATTAAACATTATGTACACCAAGTGTGATTATTTGTTTTTGCAGGAACTGGCTCGGGGACTAGTTGTCAGTCGTTGACTTCTTTTCAGAGGCATTCTGAAAGTATAAAATCGCCGTTAACTTCTATAGAAGAGGTGGACAATGATAGGGGAGGGGAGGAATACTGCATTCACAATTCTATCCCCTTTCCCCAGGTCCCTTCTTCAAAACCAAACTTTCATGCAGTAGCTGGCAAGAATTCACTTATCCATCGAATTACTATATGATTCAGTCTACTTACTCTTGAGTTAGTGAATTTTTACTAAGGCTCGACTTAGCTGACTTTCTTAAACAGCTCCCTGCTTCCGGTTGTTATACTAGGTAGACTTCAACCTTCCGCCACCCATTATGGGGTGATTCTGTCACTTCATCTCACCTTCGCCATCTTAAATAGCATTTTCTTAACTCCCTTTTTCCCTTGGTGATGCCCTAACACCAGGAACTCCACTACCTTAAATGAACGTTATAGATACACATAGTCTGTCTTGTTGATATTTACCTTTTTGCGTCCCCTAGTTTCCGCCTTAATGCGAGATCTGTTTCTACACTCGGTCCCGCGTTCTTGAATTATTATTCGGCAGTGATCACTTTACCCAATAGTGTCATTAATATGAGCTTGGTTTTTCCAACGCCATTACTGGGCAAAAAACCCAACTCCAGCTGGCGTTATGATCGACGGCGGAGTGGGGCTCCTTTTTATCAGAGCCACAGCTATCCCTCTTTTCTCCTTCTTCAATAAAACCGATTTCAGCCTGTTGTGAATGATAGGCCATTTTTGCTTCCTTCCAGAAAGTAGGTCATCTTCGGACAGCGGAAACTTGCATCCCAGCACCGGAGTCTTCCTTCAGGCAGGCGGTTCTGCAACCCCTTGGGGTCCAAGAGTGCGCCACAAGCCAACCGAGAGAAGAAGAAACTCTACAAGCAATTAGAAAAGGACCCGTACACCCCAAACATGGATTTATTTTTAAAGCAGCCGCAATGCGAGATCTCGGCGAATTAATCGTCCAACGCGCGTAAACAATATTCTCGAACTTACATATCGACTGTTTAACTCCACAACTCCCTTGCCTTTAGTGTGGAAAGTTACACAGAAAAATTATCTCGTCGATCTAATAATCCTCACCCACAGTCCTCCGTTATGGGCCTTGTATTAACTGATACGGATCTTCCGCCCTTCCGGTGGGTAGCGTATGCGGTTTTATGGTTTAGCTTTCGCCTAGCCATTCGAGTTCATTTCCGCTACACTGAAGCCTTTTAAAAACTGAGAACTGACAGCACTGCCAGACTTTTCAACAGCGAAAGGGGAAGATCATACCTACAAACCCGTCTTTTTACACTTTGCAGGAGTTATCAAACTGCACAATTGGCGAATAGAAAAGACGGTGCTCTTGGTCCAGACATGATTTCGTGTATCATGCTCCGTCATATATATCCATCCCTCGGCACCAGCATTTTTGCTGGATCTATTATATAACAGGAAAATCTGGATCGAATCCTCTTCTCATCTATTTGGACTACAGCTATTGTAATTCCTATCCCAGAACCTGGGAAAGATCGAGCTGGCGGGGTTATAACCAAAGACAAATTTTCACTTGACCGTGCTCATACCTGTTTAATTAATGGAGAAATGGTTTCAGGCCGCGTTTTTCCCTGTTTCTGGAGAGTCGCCAAGCTGTTTTCAAACTTTCCAGTTTGGCTTTTCTCGCAAGTAATTTCGTTTTCGACCGCGGAACCCTTGTAAACGTAGACCATGACATCGGAAGCCTTCTCAACTTGGCTTGGGATGTTCTTGGCGTCTTTCTTTGACCGTTTAAGAAAAAGACGTTACGGACCACAACGATAGGAGAACTGGGATCCTTCCGTTAAACTCCATATAGTTTCGCTCAGGTTTGTCGCGGACAAACTTCCCTCTTTTCATTAAATGTCTTTTTGTCAAACAGATCCATGCAAGTTCGATGCTCTTCTTTTCTGTCACGCCACTTTACTCTGTGGTAGTGTTTACAGGGTACTGTTTTAAGTGTACTACTATTTTTGCTCCGGCATTTATGATATTTTGTATAACCTCTATTCTCCAGCGACTGGTCAAAAAGCTTTTTTCTCATATGTTCTCGATGACTTAGCACTATTACATAGTCCGTGGTGCCAGGCTGCCTTATACAATCGAACGGCAACTTCAACATCCAGAGCTATTTGATAAATATCTTCACAGTTGGGCTAGGCTCCCATGGCTTCCATTTTTTCTCCCACCAAAACCTCAGCAGTGCTTTTAAAGAAAAAAAGGGGAATCGAAGAGAACTTGCCACCTTCTTCCAGCCAACCTAACCTTATATGGTTCGCCCATTCCTGTCACTTCACAGGTCAAATTTCTAGGGGCTCATCCTTAGGTATAGACCAAACTTGAAACATTTTGCATCTCGCATATTAAAACACCTGAAAAAAACACTTGTCATCGCACCCTTGACTTGTTACGTCATCTCGCCTCCAAAATCATGGGTGCTGATCGCAATCCCTTTTATACGTCTTACGTAAGCCCTAATCCCCGATCGAAACTGGATTATGCTGTGCAGTATATGGTCAGGCCTCCTTAACTCTACTTACTTACACCTGTTAGATCCCTCCCAAAACGAAGCGATCCCTATCTCCACTGGAGCTTTTCGAATCGTCCCTCATCCAGTGTGGCCTTGATGTTGGGAATCATATGTTGATGCCACTCTCTCCTTCGCACGGGTAGAATACAGTTCATGTGTACAAGTTATTCTTCGTTTTTCAAACTCCCCTCATACCGTCTGCTCTGAAACCAATTCTGCAGGAGATACCTTCCTCAGAATCCTAATTACGGCCATTTGCAAAGACGGTTCATACATCTTTAAATTTCCTCAAACATCCCCTCTTCGCAAATGGTGCTGCCTTTCTTCTATTTGCACGCATAGGTGTACACCCACTCCTCTTGGCTATTCTCCCTCTCCCCTCACCTATTTTGCTTGGCTCTGACATTCTCTCTCCAAGGTCTAGCTTATCCTGCTGCCTCTGTTAAACACGCATCATCTACCTGTCTCATGACGTCAAGTTCATCGTTTATGACATTTTTAACTCCAAGTGTTTACTGATACGCGCTTAAAACAGGGGCCTCAGTCCGTGGAGACGTTCTGCCTGGTCTTCCTGACCGCAACCTCTCCATACACCTCCCCCTTATGTTTCATCTTTTTACAGGTTTTGCCGATTGTTTTGTATAAACGGCGTTATAATGATTGTCCTTATACTCGCAATTCTTAATCCTTAAACCTAAGGATCACTCATATGTGCGTTTCTATTCAGATTCGCTATAGCGCGATGCTACAAGTGCTGCTTTAACCAACCCTTTTATTTCTTAAAATATCATGCAATTTCTTATCACATGAAATTTCTTTCGACTTCTCCACTCCGTAAGAGAGAATAAATTATTTTATGTTGGACTCCCTCTCATGTTTAGGGGTAACTGGCAATGAATCGCTGACAGAGAGGCCAAATGGCCGGTGCCTCCTCTTTTCTCGGAGTATGTATCCAGGCGCTACCTCCCGGATATGCCATTTACGACAAGGCACTAAACCTCTTCATCAATCTTGTATTACTTATCCTGTCTCCGACGGGGCTTTCGATCTTGTTGGCTAAGAAGTGTACTGGACTGTGAGTGTTATTCGACGGGGAAGAAACTCAGAAATACATAAAGCCGAACATCTGGATGAGTGGGTCTTTTCCTCCCAACATGACGAAGAGCGTCTATACATTGAGGGTGATACTTGCACCGCTCCGTAATGGCCACTACTAATATCACTCACAGTATACGGACTATATGGCACGCGCGAGGACCCTGTCACCATATGCAAAATTTTGCCGTTACGCCACACCCCGCAAGTCTGTTCATCTGAAGTATCTTCATTGATTGTTACCCCATCTAAGGACCCTATTCGCGATCGTTAATTTTCCTACTTTGACGGTCCATAACCAACCTTCTAAAAAAAGATGTATCCCATTCTTATCTGAATCTTCCCAACTTTAGCAGTAACACTATTTTCTTGTATCTTTCAAGAGGAATATTCTTTATAGCATTTGATTTTGTTATTTGTATCTTAGTATTAACATACAACGGATAAAATTTTATTTTGAGTTTTTATTATTTTTGGACTGATAGTATGAGCTGAATATTTCATGTTCAAGCCAATCAGAGATCCTTATCTTTGACATTCGCAAGAGCATATATATGCCAGAGACCTCCCATGGTGCTGATTTTTTCAGGCCAGTGTGGCCGCTTCATTGTGAGCCGTACCGTGGTTGGTCCTGTACACTAACTCAAAAAAATTTAAGTATATATATATAAATATATATGTATATATATAATATATATATATATTATATATATATATAGTACATGTAGTAGCGACGGCAGAGTCGCATGGCAAAGGCGCGGCTGTTTCGAATCCTGTTTGGATATCCTCTAGGTGTAGTAATATTACCTAGAAGTTCCCCTACTTGAATTCATCTCTTTGAATAGGGTTATGCTCGTGAGGGCTGTGAAGGTGTGAGATTGAAACATATAGACAACACAGATTATAGAGCACACTTATAGATGTATATATTGACTATATATATATTATATATATATATATGGGTTTTAGACTTATACATATATACTATAAGGCTATTTTTCCTTACACATAATTATGTATAGTGACTGAAGTTTCATTTAATTATGAACTTACGTATGCAACTTCCATTAACATATATAATATTCCTTGTCAAATGATTAAGCTCAAGATATGAGCAAATTATTAGTGATTAATTTGTATTCTTATTCACGTTGAAATCTTGATGCCATCTATTGTTTTATTGGAAAATTTAGCGTTTTACCATTATTTTAAAAAAAAAAATTTGAAAACTAATTTTATTCTGATTGGTTCTTATTTAATTTTTTTTAAAAGTAATCATTATTAATTTTTATTCAACATAAATCAATAGTTTTATTTGTGGTTAAATTTTTTTTAAGCTGATGCTACTACTTAGCATAGTCAATGATTTATTATTATGTATATTTAAAAAGACAAGACATGACAAGAAAATAAAGATAAGGAAGTCACATATGAGCCTTATAGAACATAACTAATTAACTAGCATTAAAGATGTTAGATCTATGTATGGTTTATTAATTGCCACGAATATTTAGTAGCATCTTTTACAAAGTTATTAGATATCTTGAAAATTTTTAACTACAATATATGTAATAAAAAAGCAATTAAATATCTATTAAATTCATTGAAAATTGGAAAATTGTTTCTTGAATTTTTATTGGGGTATGAAATTACTCCTTTTATTGCTAGATTAATGTCTATACTTAGTACTTATAAATATATAACATTTGTTTTTTATTTTAATAAAAAGTTTGTAAATAAATTCCTTGTCTGGAACAAGCATCTACTAACTGAATTTGGCCAAAAAGTGATATTGGACAATTTTATAATATTATATACTAAATAATTTATATATATATATATATATATATATATATACCCTATAATATATAATATTATTAATATATTAGTATACTATATAATATATATATAATATTATATACCTTACCTTCTCACCCTTGACCTCCCAATCATGGAAGAGGCCACACCACGCTCAGGTGTCCCACAGGTTCAGTGCTGGGAGCCATAAGTTTAATCCAGAAGCTCATACTCTTAAAGTAGGCCTACTTTTATAAATTTTTATATATCCTAAGACTAGGCTAAGCTGGAATTATAAGCTTGCTCCAGTTTAACTTGTTTAAAGATATTAGTTTATTTGTCATGTAGACTATCTTAAATAAATGCTTTTGCATAATAAAATAATAGATACAAGTTAGTAAAGTTGATAATAAATTTAAGGGTATGTTAATAGCTCTATGTGAAAACATGAATACGTAAAGTGAATATGTGAATAGCTGCCTGGGTTTGTGTTTTTGAATGCAGAGAATGTGTTGTTAGGAAGGAGATTGCAAGACTGAGTAAAAATAATAAAGATGATGAACGCGGGAAAAGGAAGAAAGTAGTTGATAATAGTCTGCTAGATGGAATTATTAGAGTTGTAAGTAAATGTAGAACCAAATTAACTTTTTAAAAGGATGAGGATCTCGAAAGGGTCAGATTCATGCCAGGTTGATCTGCATAGGAGTAAGCACGCGCTTCGACGTCTTCCAGATGGGGGAAGGGAGTCAGAGCCGGGCCAATCCAAGTAATGCTATAAAGTTTTACTTAAAGGGAAAGACTTGCATGCATTGCTTAATCTGCGGACTCTATGAAAACGTAACCACAGCTCTTCTAAGAGATAAAAGAAAGCATCCCACGAACAACGGTGGGAAGTGACTCAGCGTGCTCAGCTCCACCCCATGGGTTGCCAGAGTGATAATATCGTCAGGAGACAAGTAAATAAGAGAGATTGATTAACTATACTAATGATAAA